>VZTZ01019056.1:452043-682748 GCA_013400955.1 Drymodes brunneopygia
ATAAATTTTTTCTTTTTTTTTTTTTTTTTTTTTTGCAATAAGCATAGAGGACTGAAGCCCTTTAAGGGAAACATTTCTACCATGAAATGAAACTCCTCTCTGTCTTTGATGAGAAGCACTAGTAATGAGTCCATGTGCACTGTTTCAAAAATTGAATAGGCAGATGATATGCTGGTAGTGTGGTAAAAGCTTACAACCCCACATTAAGTATTTTGATGGGAAAAAGGCTATGAGACGAGTCAGAATCAAACTCCTCAGAAACTGGAGGAAGCTTGTGGCTTCCTGGTGAACACCCAGTAAGGTCCTGTTCTCAATGGAAGCAGGAAAAACCTATTGTAAGTAGGTAGAATTAAATTAGAGATGAGCAGTAGATAAATTAGATGAGGGAGACACAATCTGAGACAAGTGATTAAAGAAGCAAACCTTTTCCATTAAAAATGTGAAACTAAAAAATATAAACTCCAGTACACTTCCTTTCTAAGGATCAGACTGTGTTTCAGTCAGAATTGTGGCTTCAGCTGCATGCATAGACCTTTACCTTTGAACCAGCCAGTGCAGGTGTTGATATCCATGGAGTCCAGCAGGAGACACCAAACACCCAGGACAACCTTGAGGTTACCATCTGTTGATTACAGCAGTAACACAACACTGAGTTCTCATTCATTTGTTACAACAGTGATCTAAGCTAAGGCAGTTATCTATAGCTCAGGGATTTGACAGGCCATGGTGTTGTCCTGGAGACTTTTCAAGTTCTTCCATACTGGAACTTCTGCCCCTGAAGGCAGACGAAGATGGCAGAGAAGGAATGGATGGCGAGAGCAGTTTTTACAGTTTATATGAAACTGCGACTGCGGTTACACTGCCATTTTCTCTGGGGGCAAAAAGGTCTTGAGAAGTTTCTGGCTCTCATTTTTTCACCCCTCTTGACTTCACACAATTTGCTTCCAGTGCTGCAGGTTAGACCCTGCCATAGCATACTAATGAAATTCTGTGGGGCAACGCTGTGAACAAAATCACCATGAGGAGGAATTCCAAAATCACACAATGCAGGAGCTTCCCAAACTGGCTTTGTCACCAAGTAAAGTAGAGTACCTATACAAAGAAAGCAGAGTATCTACAATTTGTGTCTAATTTCTCCTACCAGAATTGTTGTATTCGTATGAGTGGGTTTAAAATCAGCTTTTCTCTTATTGTGGGAGCCAGGGTAGGAAACCTTTATCTCTAAATTAGACCACTTCTGTAAATGAACTTGAAGCTTCTGTAGTCTTATTTCTGGTTTCTTGACCAAGTTTGCAAGCTCAGGCTTGCCTGTCTTATCTTCCCAAATTTGAGGATAATAATGCAAACATTTATCAGAGAATAGGGCATCAGGAAAAATCAATTAAGACCTTGTGAAGTGGAGTATTCTACCCCACGATTTTGCATCTTTTGATTCATCAGAAAAATTTTAAATAAACAAGATCTCTGTATACATTCGCCCCTCCTCTATATTTAAAATACCGTCCTGTCATTTATAATTGTATTTCTGTATTACTGTTCGACTATCATTATTGTGTTTGAATGTTATTATTGTTGTATCTTCCAGCTCTTAGAAGCGCTAGATTGCAAAAGCCTGTGTGACCAAAAATCTGTCTCACTAATATTTATATAAGAACACTGGATAAAGCTGGGCCGTGCACAAGCTTTACGATGGAATAATTTCTGTTGTGTCTTTATTTGAATTTCCATATTTACTTAACAAAAGGTTTCACTGGGGCTTTTCGGTCCTTATTTACATAGATCCATCAAAGATGGCATAGTTAGACACAGGATGTAGTTGAAAATAGACAATAGCACAGCAGGGTTAAGGTATTGGGCTGCAGCTAAAGTGTTTTGTTAGGAAGATCTGATAAGTGCTTAGACTTTTTGCTAAAATAAAGACCCTAACAACAGTGGGAATTCAACAGGGTAATCACACTTAATGCAGGCTGTTTAGAGCAATTAGAGGTGATTGGCAGTGTCTTAAAGCCCTTAAACAGAAACAACATGTAAAAAGAACTGACCTCAACTGGATTTCATCTTCGTTGCTAGTTTCAGTCTAATGCATTATATCTATCGTTAATGCACATAAGAGTAAAGAATTTTTATTGGTACTGTAAAGTATCGGTACTGAGACTTCCTATGCCATGGAAATATCTAAACGCTCCACGTGATATGCAGCCCTATCAGTAGACAGTGTAAATAAAGAGTTGGTACTTGCCAAGGGAGAAATCTCTTTTCCCTGATGTCCATGAGGTGTTTATCAATGAATGGATCAGGAGTGCCGCGGGGAAGGCAGGGAGACAGTGACAGATGATCCAAAGGCAGAATGGACTGCAAAGTGTGTTGTTAATGCAAAACCAAAGTTTGCAAAGACTCACTTACAAACAACCGGTGTATTTGTGCTGGCAAATAACACATAGATATTTAATCTGCAGTGGGTGTGATACTCTGGTTTATATCTCTGCGGACATACTGAAGTCACTGAAATGAGGCTGACTTTTCAATTCCCAATTATTTAGCTCATAGCTCTAAGTGGAACTAGCTATTGTAATGAATCACCAAGGCAGTTACACACATCTTAGGAGCCTTGGCAGGATTTCTGTATAGTGTCTTTAGGACAAAATTTGCTAAGGCATTGCACCCACTGATGTTGCCAAATGCTGAGTACTAGGCTGGCCTTGGTGGAAGAGATGTTTAAAATTAAAAAGTCACACTTATCCAGAGAGAGCGTATGGCCAGAAAGACAAAACAAATACCTGGAACAGTTTAAATTATGTTGGCCCAGGTAAGAATTGCCATATTTTCAGCTGAAATACACAGCTAGAATAGTCATGTGCTCCTATGTTGTTGCAGTGCAGAAGCTGGGTATCTTAAAAGTTAAAACCTTCTTTTAGGAGACAGCAGCATTTTAAAATATGCTGTCCTGATACCTTTTGAATGCCTAATGCCACCCAAGTTTTTCATATTGTTTAATATTTTTATTATTTATAGTTATACAGCGGTCATGTGCATAAGATGTCTTGTGTTCATCTAACCTAATCTGCTCTGAAAATATCTGTATTACTGTATTGCCACCATTGTAGCAATATATCTGTAACTAGAGTGTTGGAGTGGCTGTGGAGTGATGTGCTGAGGAAACCACCATTCTGTCATGACAGTCACCCCAGCCAGTACATTTTGGTCTCTAAGGGGAAGGGGCAATGCTGAAATACACAGCTGGGTACACTGCTATAGCAGCAGAATTTATGCAATGTAATTTGTGTATTTCCACATGTGCAAATGATGACCCAAGGGAGCAATAAACCTCTGCCAGTTTGAATGCACAGTGAGGTGAATATACACCAAGAGTCTTTCTCTGGACAAAATCTACAGAACATTAAGATTTGCTCACAGAGTTTTCATTATGACAGACAGCAGAGAAAGCTGCTGGTTTAGCTTTGCTAATCTGAGCCCTCGGTTTAATCAGTAGTCATAGTAATCCCATCTACACAAGGCTGGGAAGTGCCTTGGTTTAGCCACCCAACAGATAAGCCTTTCTTTAAGTCTGACCCACTCACCTGGACTCCCTCCACAGCCAGTGGAGACAGAATAGGCACCTTCCCAGAGATATTCCTCCCACCCCAAGAAGGTGTGTAAACCAGGTGGGACAACAGGATGTCCACAGTGACTACCTGCAAAAAGGACATACACGATTAAGTCACTGCAGGTACTTAGCTTGCCGTGGTTAAAGTTTAGGTGAATGTTTGCACAGGGTGTCTAGCAAAGTCAGATACAGAGACAGATCCCTCATCCTGCACCTATAGGTGCTAAAAAGCCTTACCTCTGCTTTCCGATCCAGTAGGAGCAAAGTTTTCTCTTGCAGTTATACGCAGACCCACCTGCACCCATGTGTAACTCCTGAGCCATTTGCTTGTTTCACTTTGTTCCTTACTGATTATAAGCCAGATGTCTGAAAGTTCTGCTTGTGTACACATTTTACTCATAATGGAACAGGTAATAAACATTTCATATGGTTTCTACATTAGGATAAATAATATTCCATTATTTTATTACATAAAAGAGGGGGGGGGGAAACTGAAATTAAAAATAATCTCCCAAAGGCAAACTCTCAAAAATAGAGAAACATCATAATTTTAGTTTCTTGGCTAGTAGCATAATTTTGAAGTTTTTTGCTTTACAAACAACTTCGAGTTCTGTTTCCATTTTTAATACATTAACTGGAGGCACAAGCTTATGGCTACTCAGAATGTTAGTTAATTAAAACAACGTTAAATTACCATCCTTTCCCATGTCATGGGGAGCAAACAGCCAGAGGATAATGAGTTTTATTAACTCTCATAATGTCAGTGTTGATTGCATCCAAATATTGGATCCATTATTTGTCAGCCCCCAAAGAACCACCTAGAGAAGCAGATGGGTCAAGGATTAATTGATTGGTGCAAGGTTCTCTCCTTCCAGTACAATTTTGCTACTGTGCAGGGGAAGAGAGTCGAGGTGGTTTGAGGCTGGTTTATTCCTGGAAAGCACCAATTACCCTCCTTTTGCCTGGCTTCCCCAGTTGATGTTGTATGATCAGTGACATTACTGCAACCTTTCAGCAGCTGTCAAATATCTTTACCAAAAAATATCGGTGTCAACTGGCAACCACTGAGGAATTTTCTGACCAAACTTTTGGATTTCTTGCTTTGCTTTATTTCTCAAACCTCATGCTAATTTGTGGAGTTGGAGTCATTACCTGGGAATGTACCCCCCTCCAGGGAATTCTCACCAGGAAAGGACTCTCCAGCACAGAAATTTGGAGAGACATCTGTAGCCCAGACTAAGGAATAGATCAGTGATTAGGACACTTGACTGGGATGTTGAAGACCTATTCTTCCTCTGTCCCAGCTTTGCACTAGCCCTGGGCTACTGCAAGAGGAAGAGAATTTTCCTCAATCTCCTCCAAGGGCTTTCCCCTTTGAATAAAAAAACCGTTGATTGCTGGGTGATAAAAACTGTGTTATTTCATAATACAGATAGATTTGTCAAACATCTAGTTGCTATTCATGTAACTTCTGCACAGACTTTTTCACAAAATTCCCTCTTAGCTACTCCATCAGGGACATTTTCTTGGCTCCATGTTTATGGGTGAATACTAAGTCTACACCAATTTCTGCTCTCTAAATTGTCTCTTTGTGGGGAATCCAAGATTCATCAGTGCCAGCACAAAGAAAGCAGAGCACAACCAGGAATGAAGGGGCAAAACTGGGGTTTTTTTGGTAGCAAGTAACCCTCAGTTCACTTCACCTGCATTAAGTGATCATATCACATCTTGACATCTCTTTTGACTGTGTTTGCTTCTTTTTTTTTGAGGGGAAAGAAACTGGATTTTGATTTCTTTTATTCTTTTAAGAAGACTTGGTTTCACCTCACTGAGGAAAAGAAGGCTGGGAAGAAACACAGCTTAGCAATTTTCCATTGTAGAGATTTTTGGGGGATTTTATCCAGCCTTCATTGCAGATATCCCTGAGCTGGAAAGCAAAGTGACAAATCCCCATAAAGATCACATTGGTTTGGTGTCAGAGATACTTTATAACCTGTAAAGAGCAAGTAACCCTGCAAAGTCTAAAACTACCACAAATTTAGAAGAAGCAGATAAAAGCAATTGGTTCCACTGTGCATTTCTGTCCAATGTGAGTGAATTTTCAGAAATTTGCTTCATTACCCATACTGGGTCCAGCCATTTTTGTTATTTCCACTTGACTTACCCCCTGACTCAACTCTTGTGAGCCAGCCAGCTCTGCAGCCAAGGCATGCAAGTTCAAGCAGGGTCTGTCTATGAAACAGAAATGCACTAGTTCCTACCCCTTAAACTGTCCATAAAGTGGATTTTAGATCATGTTCAAAGGAAATTTGAGAAGCAAAATACACCATGATACTAAAAATAAGCAATGAAGTCTATGAATATAAGAATAGATACATATGCATATACATACATATATATTTAAATGATGCACAAAATCCTTCAGAATATGTTAAAAATGGGAAACACTGGAAAACACAGCACTTTGCACTATGTTCCAACAAAATGAAAGTCTCAGTTCCTGCAACATCTGGTTTTCAAGAAAGATGTCTTTTAGTGGTACATCTTCCCATGATACTAAGAACTGAACAACACAATTATAAAGTTCCCAAGGTATCCTAAAATGGAACCTTTTAGGAACTCATTTCCAAATGTCATTTTTGCCATTTGCACAAACAACTATAGCTGAACATTGGCAATGTGAATGGAACATGCTCTGTGCTAGCTTTGAAATCCAGCTTGTTTGGTTCCTACATCTGATAAAGTAAATCCCCAACAGCAATGGTAAATTGGGACCCAGTAACAACTGGCACAAGTGTCCATGGCTCCACATCACTGAAAGGTAAGAGATGTGACTGTATAAGATATCCCCCTCTTCTCCACTCATTCCAGTTTCTACTCAAGTGTTACACTGCTCCCTTAGCTGATCTAATGTGGCTGTTCACAGGCACATTGTCTGCATGACACTGGAGAACTGACCTGATTTTTTAAACATTAAGCAAATTAAAGATTTCTTTAAAAACTAATAAAAAATCTCCCATAAACCAGCACTGTGACTTATATCAGCAGGAGGAATACTGTAGAGGGAAAGAAAAAGGGGTTTAATGCAGTCAGTGTAATAAACCTTGTGTTTGCCTGTTCTCAAGAGGCTCAGCAAAACTTCCACCTAATACAACCTCTCTTACAAATAGGAGATATTGCTGGATATTAACACTCAAAGCCATCCGCAGCTTGGAAAGTTGCATGTGTTTTGACCAAGCAAATCCTCCAGAGTGGTCTTGTTTTTTCAAAATGGATAGAGATGCAGGTTAAAGGGTCTGAAGATAAATAATAAATGAGTGACAGCTTAAGATCACAATTAGGCCAACATTAATAAGCATCAATTCTGAAAGATGAAGCATTTGTCCTTAGAAGTGACCACCACATAATAAACGTCCTACTACACCTTAATGGATAAACACACTTAGTACTACAGTTGGATACAAAACAGGAAAAAGGTTATACACAGGAAAATCTAAACTCTTTTTCTCCCTTTCTTTTTCCCTTGCACTGCCTCAGCAACAGCCTTACAGGCTTTTCCCACAGGGGAAAAAGATATCTGAGTATATGTCCATCCTCAGTCACACAATACTAACCTTCAAGAGGGGATCTTTCATAACTAGCTTTGCCCTGCATACTATTGGCACACCATTCTCAACCCTAAGGGGACCCCCTTTCTGTGGCACTGTAAAATTTGCTATCTATAAGAACTATCCTAAATACTAAATGTTCCAGACAGACTGCTAGGTCTTCTCTATGCAGTTGAAGCAACCAGCAAAAAATAACGTTTCCAAAGCAAAAATGGTGTGTTAAATTAAATCTTGTTTATTTGTTGGCTTGTTTCCCTTCCTCTCTTCTATTCCTACTGTTTATTTGATCAAACTACACTGAATGGCAAAACATCCCTCTGATAAGTCTGGTTCCTGCTGAGCATATTAGCTTATCTGTCCCTTCATCCCATCTTTTACAAATTTGAGTGCTGTGAGAAATCATGGCATTTCAAACTGTTTTAAGTTTCTCAGCTCTAAGTGATTTACTGTTAACCTTTGTAAAAACCACAATTCTTGGAGATGAAATAATGACAATATGCAAATTTATTACATGATATCAACATACAACAAATAATGACTGGTAGGAAACAGAACTTTAATACATGATAATAACAATGAAGATGTAAATCCCCTAATTAGTCAGGACTGACTTCATGCTTTGTCCAGCCTACAGCAGTGGAAGTTTAACTTCTAACTTGGAGCACGTGAGCCAAGTACAGGTTTTCACTATACTGACTCCAAAAAAGTCAGTTCCATGGTCCTGCCACAGCCCTGGTTTACCGTAAGTCAGTAGAGTCATCCTTCAAACCTACATTCTGAGTGTAGGGGATATGAACCCAATTTTTTAACATGAAGCATTGGAGTTGAGAAGAATGACCTATAAGGTACAACATTTATGCCAGCATCTAGGAGCACAAGTACCTTGTTTTACTAATGGCACTGCTTAAGTAATATATATCTTCTATTACCTATCAGATAGCCAGGAATATAGTTGCTCTCTAGTCACTAAGGTGTCTTTGCCTAAAGCATTTAGAATAAAGAGACTGAATAACAGACCATATCATTGTTCCCTTAAGGAAAAGTAGCACAAGGAGTAATATGTAAGTGTGATCAGATGCTTTAACAAAATTATATTCTCCAACTATCAAGAATTTAAAAGATTAACATTTTTCTTATTAAAGAAAATGAAGTTTCTTCATGAAACTACAGAGTCCATATCAGCCCTGGAATATAATACTGACAGTAATGTTAATACTTACACTAAAATTAAAAATACCTACTTTCCTGAAGGTCATTCAAGCAACCACTGTTGCTGCAGTCATTGTTTCTGTTGCTTGAAGCAATGGAAGAAAGTGGAGAAGCTAATACACCTAAGTGAAAACCATCTTGTCAAGGACCCAGCACAAAGCTGTTATGCTATTGGCACCTCCAGAGAAATATCATGTGGTATCAGCTCACGTAACCAACCTATCTCAGACAAAGGATTAAATGGATTATGTCCTCATTTTACAAACAAGAGGGACATTTACCTCTCAGTCACCTCTCAGTGACTCAGTGAAAGATTTCAGTTTCCACTCTGTTAGAAGCCCAGTGATGCTAAAAAACAAATTAATACTGAAGATCATAGACTTATTTTCTTACATATATAACTATAAAAGTCTTCCCAAGACAATAAATTATTACGTCATTTGCGACTGCCCTATTAAAACTGGGTATGGTCTTTGACAAATCACTTAGAGGATAGCTCTCTCTGTGAAGGAAACTGGGAGGAAGAAACAAACACTATCATTAAAGTAGGCATGAATAGGAAAAAAAACATTAACCCCATGCTATGAGTGCTGGGTATTTCCAAAGCAACAAAGAAAGAAGTAACTGGTTATAAATTTGAAAGGCTAGCTCTCAAACTATTTTGGCAATGAATGATTAACATGGTCTAATGTCCCTGTTCATGGCAGGGGGCTTGAAACTAGATGACCTTCGAAGGTCCCTTCCAACTCAAACTATTCTGTGATTCCATTGTTCTGTGATTCTGTGATTCTATTAAAAGTCTGCTTGATGTCAAATATCTCTGCTTCTCACTGTTCCAAGTTTCCCATTCTCCTAGCTCACACCACTGAGCCCTGTCTGCCTGAGACAGAAGACTGCAGCAATTATTGGTGTTACAGTGATAAACTCTGCATTAATGATGTACGATGGTGTCAGTGCTTGTGTTCACATATCAGCTGCCTATAGACCCTGCACACCTTCAACAACAGCAATCACGTTCATGATTGATGCATTTGCTTTTTATACCTTTAGATCAATTCAAACTGTAAACACCTATTGGTCTTCTTTACCATAAACCTGGCTAATGCAAATATTGCTGGTGTTCTCAGAGCTCTATGTTTCCTCGCATGCTGGTTTTCCTTTCTCCAAGCCCCTGAGCAACAGTTTTGCCATTTATCCTTCATACCAGGCAGAATGAACATATGGGCATTGCTCTCTCTGTATGCAGGTTGAAATTCAAAACACCTTCACTCTGCCTTCAGTCTTTGTATTACTGAAATTCTCATTAAGTCAGTTGGAGTTTTCCCTCAAAATGAGTACGTGAAAATGCAAGGGAGGTTTGGCCCTACTTAAGAAATTGTTTGGGTGAAGATTATGTACATTAGGGTTACTCACCAACTGGTGAGGACTGAGCAGGATTACTCGGGGACTGCTAATATGTGTTGAGGTTTTCAGTTCTGTATTACTGCTGTCTACAACATAACTCATGGTGGCACCAGAGCTGCTTAGTGAGCCATGAAAGATGAGCCAGTAGTAGATGTCAAGTCCCTGGGAAACTGACATCCAAACAGGAAAGGCGAGTGGTTATGTGACCAAACCCTTCAGAGTCCTGATGACTGAATTCTGAGTGTGAACTCCCGAAGTTAAGGCTTCCTGAGGCCAGGAGGTCATTGGCACACTGCAAAGGAATTGTCCTACTTGGAATTGCAACATTTTAGTTCGCAGTGCTGGTGGAAACCTGTGCTGTTAATTAACTGCTCATTTACAGCTGATAAACAGCTACTTTGTTGCTGTGGAGACGTAGATACGGGACACTGTCCCGTGTCGATGAGAAATTTGATGAACAGAAATTTGGTTAACTTTAAAGCCAGTCACATAAACCTTGGGATTACCTCCCTGTAGCAAGTGCGGTCTGAAGTATATTATTCTGTTCATTTTAAAATGAAATTGTTAAGGAGCAACTATAAAAAGCAGTAAAAAAAAGAACCCTGCCCACAGAGAATAATTACATTAATTGCTGTGATGGGGTTTTTATGGGCAGTAGTAAAAGTTGCTCCAAAAACAACTTGATAAACTCACACCAGAAATATTCCTTCAAGGACTGTGTTAACAAAAAAAGCTGAATGCAAACTCACCTCATGAAATCCTTAAAATGCAGGTGGCAGGAAACTTGAAGAACTATCAGAAGTACCAGTTTTCTATGTTTGTTTTCATGTTTTCACTAAGCATGGGGAAATGATCATTCAGAGATATAATTTCTTTTACCTTCGATATGAGTCAGTACTAATATTAATTTATTAGTTCCCAAGAAAGACAAAAATGATCTTATGGCCTTGTTCCACTTATATGTGAAGGAAACCTCAGTTATTTCTGGACATCACATTTGTTTGAACTTGTAAAAATGTCGGCTTTTTTTTTTTTTTTTTTTGTACCATTGAAGTGTATCAAGGATGCTTCATGAACGATATAGCGTTTCACATGAAAGAGATATTGATGTATTTTCTATATTTCCACCAAAATGTTAGCCAGTAGACTTTATATATTTCTTACAGCATTTTTCCAAAATATTGATCAGCAGAGCTGATGTCATTTTCTGCAGTCTTTCTCCAAAGTGTTAAGTAAGCAATGTATGTAAAGATGTCTTCAATTTACTCATATTTTCCAGTATGCATCTCTCTAAAACCACTGTTACTCTGTGGTTCTTACTGTGGTTTTCCAAGGCAAATAGGATTAGAAATGCATATAAGTGTACATGTGTAGAACAGAAGGAGGTCTTTAAACGGAGTATCCTCTTTACAGACACATTAAAGATAACTGGATTTTCCTTTTTGGTTTCAGTAACATTTTATTCCTAATATCCTTGATTGTGCATTAACAGGCTCATTTTATTTTAAAGGCCTGTGCCCCTGACTGTCAACTGCTCATCAAAACACAGAACTTAAATCCAAAACTTGGCACATGTACCACAGCTCTAGCACTTTCCCCTTTCAGTTCCATCTGAAAACACGGGGAAAATGTTTTTGAACACTTTTCCTTAATATGCAAAATACTCACTGGAGGCTGAATTTGTAAATCAGTATCATTTAAACATATGGGTTTAATCCCCTACTACAGAAGCAGGTTCAGTCTGATTTCATCTCTCTCTAAAGCTGAGAATAAAATAGAAAAAAAACCCTAACATTTGAATCCCACATGTCTGGCTCTAATTATTAAAAATGTATATATAGAGCTACACAAACAGAACTTAACTTCTTAAACCGTTCTATTCCAAAATAGGTATTTAAAGGTCATTACTTCATTATTGAAACATACTTAGTGTATACATACTTTCTAGCTCACTCATCTTCATTATTTTTGTACATTATAAATGTGTTACTACAGTGTTTTGGGGGTTTTTGGTTTGTTGGGGGGTTTTCGTTGTTGTTTTTGTTTTGGAGGTTTTTTGGGTTTTTGGGGTTTTTTTGCTAGGCACCTGTAAATGAAAGTCCCTTCAGGTAAGAACATAGGATGAGAATGTCAGCTCATGAAAATTCATCTATTCCTTTACTACATTCATTTCTTTAGTGCCAGTTTCTTTAAAGACTTATCTGAATTTTCCTTCAAAATATTATTTTATTTCTTTTTGTAATAAAAGCTTTAAAATGTGAGTATTTTCATTTTGAAAAGAGAATGAAACTAACTCTAAGTTACAGAAATACTTTTTTCCTGAAATTTCCCGTAAAATAACACATAAATTGTCACTGGATGTTAGTGACCTGCTACTTCATCTCACTGTGGCGAGTTTTCACAAAACATTAGACCCATCAGTGACTATAAATGTGGTATTTTTAGGCCATTAGTAGTTATTTCTGGTATGGCCTTTTAGAAAAACCCCTAACCCTTGTCTGAATTATTGTTAATGTGAGATGAGCTGCAAAATACAACGAGAAAGGCTATAAAACCTGCTTCTTAATGAAACCACTAAGGTTTTCTGTGGTGCATAGATCACTTTCAGCAAAGCAATTCAGTGAAGAAAGTTTGAGATTTAGCCTTCTATAGTAAGAACTCAATAGGCCACAAAATAATGATTTTACAATAATCAATTTTGCCTTAACAGACTTTTTTTTGTATAAATAGGTTTATAAGCCATGTTGCTTCATTCCACATTCAGCAACCTTGGGATAACAGTCCCAGGCAGTAAGAGATTTTGAGGTAGGCCTTGATATTGTAAGAAGCCCCAGCTTCTACAGGCAAACATAGATTTCTTGGCAATTAGACTAGCTGGACTAAATTCCTCTCTGACATGATTTATAAATTCATCCAACTTAATTTGCTGATAGGAAGCTGAGCACTGTACCCGGGTCATTTGGTCTGATTTATATCAGAAAAGTGTGCAAAAGAAAATGGAGCTTCTCTATCTTGCTCTTGTCCCCTCCTAGATTCCTGTTACTATATAACAGGCATTCTTTTCCTTTAATTACCTTCTTCACGGCTTGAGAGCTTTGATGACTTGATTAAGCCTTGCAGTGCAGTTCCAGTCCCTACCCATCTGATTAATTAGCCCAAACCTTATTAACTTCCTAATTCCAATCAATAATGCACTGATGCTGAACTGTGGAAGGGCAAACTAAGGATAGCAATTTTATCTGAAGACACAGAGCCATGTACAGTCTGTTCTTTTACTTCTTCATAGCTGAAAAATTAAAACTAATTGAAAAATTAAAATTTATTTGCTCAGGGATGCACTTTGTCTTACCTGAACCTCTCTCACCTGTCTTACCTGAACCACGTCAGCAAAAAAGCTTAAACAGATGGAGGCATATTGGTGGTACCTCTGTGCTGAGCTGCTTTTTTCCAAATATTTAGCAGTTTCTTGTGGAAAATGGTACCCACCATGTTGGAGTTAAAGTCTCCTGCACAAAATGCTAATAACACTGGAAGAGCATGGCAGACCCATGCTCTCTCCTGTACAGCCTTTCCTCAATCTGTCCAGAAGTGAAGAGAGCCAGCAGTGCCTTTCACTGTGTTTTAAGGATGCCAGTGGATATATTTCAGTGCTGAAGGATTATCTCAGCACTGCCAGCACGGTCAAAACAGCACATAGATAAGTCAGTGCAAGTGTAGCCGTGGGTGACTGAAACAGAGCTGGGAGGTGATGGCACTTCTGTGTCTCTCAGCTCCTCTGTCCCAAACTCTGCCGCTACACTGGCGCTGGAGGTCTTAACACTTACATAGGCTTGGCGAAAGAAAGTCAGGCTCTTTTTTTTTTTTCTTCCCCAGGATGATCTGAATGTGCAAGCAGAGAATTCTGCATGGCTAGCGCAGCTGTGGAGTGTCAGGCAACTGTGTTTCTCAGGCTGCCACTTTCCCACTCAGTGACTGACCATTGCCACCATTTCATGAATTTTCATTGCGAGTGTATTTTAGACCTAACTTGCACAGTCCATAGCTGCTGTGTCCTTTTTTTATTATTATTATTATTTTCTTGCAGCAGCAGTGACAGTGAAAATGGGATTCAAAAGTCTCCAAAAGTCTGTTCAGAAGAGATTTCACATTAAAGGAGCTTTACCCGTTATTATGAAAATACTGCACTTGTCTATGTTCATTTGGGTTGGTCTAACTTTCTTTAACTATTGGGGGGCAAAAAAAAATAGAGAATCACAGGGTATCCTGAGTTGAAAGGGACCCACAATGATCACTGAGTCCAATTCCTATCTTTACACAGGACAATCCACTGCTCTTGAGAGCAAAGAAGTACAAGAAAAAGTAGGAAAAAAATATGACAAAAAGAGCTCTCTAATATTCTTTCACCTGTAGTAGATAGTCCTGGCAATAGCAAAGACAGTAAAGGGTACAGCTCACAGCACAGTTCTCAGCAATGCACAACTGGTTTGCATTCAGGATAAGAATTAGTACCTAAGATTGATGGTGGATGTCAACTATCCACCATTTATTCTCCAAATAGAAACACGCGGTTTCCAGACCAAACACATCTGAATAACAAACCTTTAAAGCACTGTATTGTGCTAAGAATGTCTGCAACAGGGGAGCTGCACAGGTAGGATGTGTGGGAGGACCCAAGGGCTTCTCATTAAATGCCATTGTTATTCTTGTTTTCACTGGGTTTTCATTTTCTGATCACATAAGCAGCTCTTTTGTTCTCATTAATGTCTGCCTTTCTAAACAATCCATAGTAACAAGTACCTCCATTATGCTTTCCACAGGCCACTGACAACAAACCACAATTCTCTGTACAATACATTTTCTTGGAGGTAGTGGGTATCAAGGACTCTTAATAGTGCTGTGTAGAGGATCAATTGTTCAGCTCTATAGTGCAGGAGTGTCTCCTGAGCCTCTCAGTGCCTGCTTTTGTATACAGGATCACTGATGGGGCGTGACATTTCTTTCTTAGGGATCCTTTCCATTAGAGAGGCTGCTTCCAGGCAAATCCAGTTGTGGAGCGTTTGGAAAGCAAAACATGGCTAGAAGTGGGCTTTTATCACTTTTGGCCATGTGATTGCTAAGGAATTAGACACTTTTCCTGCTACTGAGAAGGAAACTCTACAAAAGCACTTTCATTCCTGAACTGTTACTATTTCTCTGAACTTTTAAATATAAATACATGGCATCTCACTATCAGGGCAAATTTCCTAAAGCAGAATTGAAGAAAAGTTTTCAAAATTCCTTCATGTCAGCATTTCCTAGGTTTACATGAGCCACTAGTGTTTGGGTGCAATGGCTTCAAGCCTTTAGTTTCCTAAAGGTATGAAATCACATTTTTCATGTGTCTGAGCTGAGTTAGGCCAGGGCAGTAATTATGCAAGGATTATAGTGGAGCAAAGCTGTACATGAGTTTCTATCCCATGAAAACAATATGAATGCTGCAGGTAGATCTGGTTTTGAACAGCTCCTCCAATCATACCCATGTAAAATCCTTCTGCCTGTGTGCTAGTGAACTTTGAGTCCAGCATCATGTTGGGAGTACCAAGTGAGTCATGAAGATTTCATCTTTGCTGATGATGGTCTTTACTGAAGAAGCAGAATTGGTGTGTTTCCTTGCATTGACAGCCCCCCAAAGCCATCCTACAAATCCTTGATTCCTAGCTTCAACTGGGGTATTAGGAGAAATCAAGCTGTAGCTGAGGTCAGCAATTGATATGTGAGATATGGGACTGCTCCTTTGTTAGAATTTGCAGTCACATTGCCCAAGAAGAACCTTGTGAGGAGCTTAACAAGCTAGCCTTGATGGCTAAACACCAGGAGTCAGGAAGATGCATGGGCATGAAAGAGGCTGTACAGCCTCACTATGCCTCAGCTTCCCACCTGCAATCCAGAAAGGAGCAGCATGCTGATAAATCCTAACGGAGTTTAGCAACTCCAAGAAAGAGGTGAGCAATGTAACCTGTCTTCACTAGCATGTGGTTCTGCACAGCTAGAGAAGATGTGAGGTATTACATTGTGGCAGAATTAAGGTGTGAGTAGAATTCCTCATTAGCCCAAACTAAGAACACTTCCTCCAAGCTGCAAAGTTTCACGAACACATGAGTCCAACCAGGAAGATTTTAAGCCAGTTTTGTTACTGGCAACTGAGCTTTGCAGGGGAATTTCATGCCCAGCTACTGCCAGCAGAAGATCCCAAGGGTCTGCCAGGCTGGATGCACTACCCAACCTGGCTGCTGTCCCAGGGCTGGCACAGGATGGGAACAGGCATACTTCACTGGTCAAGATAAGCATTTAAGGAGCTTCCAATAATCCTTTCATTCATTAAACCGCACTAAGCAGATTTGTTTGGTCTTCAAAATGAAGTCAAACATGTGAAGAAAGGCAAGTGCACCTAAACTGTTCATACAGTCAGCACGAGCTCTTGGCACCAGGGGCCGCCTGCCTAGAACAAACACAGAGACACGAGGCTGGCTGCAGCAGTCACTGCATCCATGCTGGAACAGGTCACACAGGCCTAATTAACATCCATTGTTCCCTGTCACCAAGGGGTGTTGAGAAGGGATATGACTGCAGGGGTCTTGGCACTCGTAGCTTATAGAGAATGCACAGGTCTCCAGACACTTTGGGCTTGTGTTTCTCAGGGCCAGTCAAGAAATTCAGGCAGCTAAGGCTCATCCACCTCACCCAATTATTCCCGCTCCGAACCTCTCCTCTCCTCTCCGAACCTCTCCAAACCTCACATTCTCTTGTTTCCTAGTCTCCATTACCTCCTTGACATTTACTTTGCCCTGATAAGATCCCAAAAATACCCAGCCTTGTTTTTACAACTATTCAGGTGGCACCTGACACCTGCTTGTCCTTGTTTCCTGTTACCTGTTCTCCCATTGCTCCAGTTGCCCCTCATCCCACTCATAAACACGCAAGCCAGATAACCATCACAGGACAGAGAGAGCAATCCTGATGGCAGACAGCATTGTAAGAACAATCAGCTCCTGCTGCCAAGCCCTTACAGACATCGCTGAATGCTGTGAGACTGAGCACAACTGGCTACAGCAAGAGGAGAAGAAACACAAGTTTGGTGAGGCACACAGAGACTGAATTCCTTCCCCAGAGTCACTCAGGGAGAGGCTGTTCCATCATTTCCTTCTCTTCTGTGCAGACACCACTTTGCAGGGATGCTGGTTCTGTCCAGATACTGCCACCAGCCTGGTGACCTCCACTTCTGACATCAGGACATATTGTGTCTTACGGGGATCCATGCCCTCAGGGATCCCTGCCCTTGGGAGTCTTCCTAAACACTGCCTGGGCAAATGCTCCTGACACCAGGAATGGCATTATCTGATCTTGTATGCATTTCCCTGCAATGCAACCAGACCTGCCCTGCTTAGGTCGTGTGGTATAAGTCCATCAGTGTACTGGGCTAGGAGCAGTCCAGGAGAAGGCTTCAGGGGCAATCCATTGTGTGCACGGTAAAAATCACTGCCCGGAGCTGACTCTGCTGGCACCTCTAGACTGCACAACAATCTAAGTAACACCAGTAGTAATTACTTAGAAGATATTCAGCAAAATTACATCTGTTTTCACCATACTATTATCACAAACTATATATCCCATTCCAATCCATGTCACCCTGTTTCAATTGTAGCTGCTGAATATTCTTTCCTTGTGTTCCTTGGGACTGCAACAACAGGCTAGTTAAAATCTGCCTGGACCTACAATACTAAAGCTCCTCCTCAAATTATGCATTTTCATATTAGGTAGTTAGTTACCTGCCAAAGCATTCATAGCTTAAAGGGAGTAAATCTGCTCATCAAGTGTAGGAGCTCCATGTCTTGGTAAAATGATTTTCGTTCTCCAGGTGTGCCTAGGAGAGAAAGAACACAAAAACAACTAAGTGAAGAGAACTAGGAAAATATCTGATTATATATAAAAGAAAGGGATAAAAGTATTTTATTATTTTTCTCTATATTCTTTCTTTAAAGTATGTGGAAATGTTATTCTAAAACACATTAAAGGAATGAGATTTTTTTAAAAATTGCAGCAGGAAGGAAAGATCTGATGAGCATGGTATCACCCCAAAAACAAATCAAATATTTCAGGTTGGATCCGTCTCACTCTGCATATATTTTAACAAGTGGATTGCAGTGTAGAAAGGACAGCAAAATTCATCCCAGGAGTCTGAGCTATAGCTTTCATTCTAGGACATTAATGGAAGATTTCTAACCAGGCTGAGTTTACTGAAACAAAAACATCTCAAGGTCACACTTCTTAGGATGAGATATGTTCAATAAAATCACTGAAAAGGGCACATATGTTCCATGCAGATATACTTACAGATGTAACTCACATATGTTCTTACTTTTTGAAACCTGAGGTGTAATGGGAGTATATTTATGTTAAAAGGCATTTAAAAAAATCAAGAAATCAATTTCTGGTAAGAAGCCTTCATATGAGGAAATGTTTTTTCCCCTCTCTTTGCGTCCCTTTTTTCTTTTCTTTTCTTTTTTTTTTCTGGCTTACAGACATTGTGGCAAAATGCAGCAGGGGCTTTGTAACAATTTATTGATGAGGAGTGGCCAAGGACATCTGTGGTCTAGAAAGCCCACTACCAATGCAAAACAAAACCCTCAAACTCAAAACCATGCAGTGAATTTTAAAAAGACCACAAAAAGCTCCAGCTCTCTCCTCCTGGGATCCCCCATGGGAATTCTTTGAAAACTGGGGGGTTTTTTCTGTTGGGATTTCCCATATCAGTGAGAAACACCAGAGGAAGCAAAATTGCTTAAGTGCCATACCTGGAGCACTATACTTCTTCAAAAGAAGCAGAGTAAAATGTTTCAGATGTGGAGATGATGGTCTCTCACTTCTGGAATATTCCAAGGCAAATTTCACAGACATTGGGAAGTCCTGTCATGGAGAACCAGTTCTAAGATTTAGCCCTCAAAGTTGTGTTTTTATCCAAAAGAAATCCTCACTGTCTGACAAATACTGGACATAAAGAGACAATTTCCTTGACTTGCTAATGGAAAAAAATCATGAACTGAAATAGTCAGTTAAAGGGATGAAAATTAATAAAAGTCAGAATGGCAGTCTGAACTCTGGCTACCACAGCTTAAAAGGTACTGGTATCACAGTTTTATTAGACTTTAATTTATATTTCATGAGAAATATAAAATGACTGAAAATTAATGTGTTCACATTACCTTTAGTGCTGTCAATTCACATATATCAAACTATTTATTAAAAGCTGTCAATGTACCTATTTAACTAATCCTGTGTACTACAAAACATGAAAGAAAAAGTGATGACTCATTTCACTTCAGGTTTCACTTCAGACTTCAGGCATGTGATTTATTACCCTGTTATTGCAAGTTTAGGCTTTTAAACCAAGTAACACAAAATCGTGTATTTTGTGCTGCTCTGGTGAACTACAAACCTGAAAATATGTAACATTCTCTTTATGACTTAAAGACTTTTGACTGTCTTAACTTCAACATGCCTGTCTAAATACACACACACACGTATGTTTACACAGAGCTAATTTATGAAATATGGTACATCCTGCTTTCTGTGGCTGAGGGGGAGAAAACACTTTTAACTCAAGAAAGTGGTTTTACACTGGAAGTTGTTCAACTATCCATCAAGGCCTTGAGACTGAGGTCATATGCAGAGAACTGCTGAGTATTATCGGGAAAATAAGAGGTGCGACAGACAATAAGAATTTCAACATAAATATTAGGGATTGATGTTGGGTGTTTTTTTCTTTTTTAAGAACTTGCCGATAAAGGAGCAAATTCTAAGCATCATAATTGACATAGCAGACAGTAGGGTTTTAATCAAGGAATCCATAAATTTGACCTTCTTCTAAAAAGGTCTTCTAAACTGTCTTAGTTCCTTTCCCATGTATGTGCTAATTATAATCTTGAAAGTTTAAGTAGCTACAAAGTTGTGTCAATTTGTACACTATTTAAAATAACAAAAGGGCTTCATCTCCAAGGAGAAAGTCTGTGCAAAAGAAAATTCAGCAATGCAGGAGAAGGAAATTCCAAATATACTTAAAATCCTGTCACAAATAGCTTCATTTAAGAGGGGCAGACATGCAACTGAAAGCAACCTGACTGGGATATACAGAACATCTACTAGTGCACCAGCTGCAGTGGGGTTCGATGCCCTACCCTGATTAATTCCATTGGAAGGAGACATATTAGCTAAGCAGATTATTAGATAGGTTTCTGAACATGGTTACAGAGGAACATATACAGTGTTCCAGCAAAGGGCATCATCAGGCATGTAAATGCCAGCTCTGCCCATGGAAAGTCAAAAGGAACGGAATAAACTGATTAAGGTGTTTGCAGCAGGACTAAGACAAGGACCTGTGAAACACTAACACGCCTAAATGTTCAAGAGGAAAGCTTTTATTGCTTTGGAGTCAGTCAATGAAGAAATAGTAAACAGTGTTTACAAATGTGTTAATCTGCTGACTGAGATTTAGAATAGCTCACTTGCACTGGTGACATTGTTCCTTTATTGCTCTTTCCCCACACACCCTCCATACACTGCGGGGATCTACGTGTTGAAGAGCACACAAAGCAGAGGCTGGTCCCCAGCAGGCTGCGGAGATGACACTGCTGCTGCAGGTCCCTTCCAGGCCGTGCACTGGGGCTGTTTCCCTTGGAGAGTATGCCACGATGGGAGAAGGAGGCAAAGCTGCCTGTGGAAAGTACACGTTTGTGTTTCCCTTCTGTATAGTAATTATTTTTGAGGTTCGTTAACACAGATTTGGGCTCTACTTTGGGCATCAGTCTCTGCAGTGCAAAGAAAATAATTTAACTGATCTGTGGCTCTTTTTTCCTCCCCCAATACGGAAAATAAGAACTGCTATCCTCATCTGTCTTCACACAAGCCTGCGATAATCAGTCCTGCTCCCACTTTAAGTATCTTGAGAAAGCCCTCTTTCAGCAGAGAAACCACTGAGAAACAGGTCACCAAAATAGCTCCAACACTTCCCTCTGCTGCAGCCTTCCACCTTGTCCTGGCTGCTGTAACAGTGCCTTGGAGAAGGTGGCACTCAGAAATCAGCAAGGAAGAGGCTTGGAAGGGACCAGCCTGGACCAGAGCCGGGTCTACACAGCTGGTGCAGCCTAGACTAGCTCAGCTGGGCCAGAAACTCCGGGACTGGAGTAATTGTATTGCAAAGGAGGCATTGTAGTGAAATCAATAGGGACGTTTTAAAACACCCCTACATGACAATTACAGTGTCAGAGCAGAGCAAGTCAAAGAAGGTTGTTCCTCATAGCAGGTTAAACTCCTGAGGGTGGAGATAATCTCACAGCAGGAAGGGAGGAAAGTGCTGTGCCTGCCTGGGCCGAGATGCTTTCACACTCCCCATTGCCAGCTTTAGAGCCGGCCATTGTCAGAATCATTGTCATTATTATCCTAAAATCTGCTGCCTGACATTCAGGCATCTATCAGGAAAAGACCCAAGGCCCTATTAGTGCAGGCAATAAGCCCCCAGGAGGAGCGGAGGAAACTCATTCCCAGAGAAATTAAGGTTGCTGCTGGCTACATTCCTACCAGCTTTGTTAATTCTGAAGTGACATTCATTGGTAAATCTGATTTTACCATCCTCTCCCATTAATCAGTAGGACAAGTCTCCTAACAGAGGTTTTTTTTTATTGTCACATACAATAATTTGCCTCACAGACACATGATCTACTGGCCCTGGGGGAAGCTGAGCATCCAGCTTCTGTTTCTATATGTGCCCACCACCATCAGTGTGTCCTGACCGTGTCTGTGCCTTCCTGCTCTCAAGCTGCAGTTCAGGATGTCAGCGTCTTCCTATTAAACATATTAATCGATTGTGAAAGAATGCCTCTCCCTCCTCAAGTGATGCTTCCAAAGGACACGATGCTTAAATATCAAAAAAAATCCTTTACCTGGAGATGCTTCCATTGCAAATGCACATTAAAGATTTGAAAACAGCGGCCAACAAAGCCTGGTGTTTTCCTGATACAACAGAAAGTGTTAGAAAAATCGCGAGTTTTCATCCCACACTTCAGCAAGTCAAGTCCTGCTGAGATTCTAATTCTTCAAGCTGATTCAGAAATATTTTGCCCTGTTTTGGATGGCTCATCACAGAAGACAATATCTGACAGGTTCTCATTTTCAGTTCTAAGTTAATTATTTTACCAGCAACTGCGTAAAATACAAAACGAATTAACAACTAGGCTGCACACACATGCTATTTCTTTGAGGAAATTAAATATTTGATTGTGATAGAATCTTTAAATATCTGGGTATAAAAAACCCAATAAACTTCTTGATATACTTCAATCTAAGGGAAGGGAAACAGGTAAAAGCCTGCAACAATCTTATAGCTTTTTAGGGGGGAAAAAAAGCAACCTCTTAATTTGTTGCAGGTTTATGTAAAATAACCCAAACTCAAGAAACTGTGTGTGAAGAGCACAGTCTTTAAGGCGATGAATAGTACTAAAAGACCTCCTTACTACTCTGAAGGTAGTTAACTGAGCTGACTGCCTCGAGCATTGACACCTTTAAATGTCATGTTTATCAAGGGAAAGATGGGTTGAATTTGTAAAATATTTGTCCTCCTTCTGGGGTCATACATTAACCTCTAAACCGTTTAATCGCTATTTTTGTTCTACTCCGTACCCTGATAGTGAGATGAGCAGTGAAAAGAGAGCCTGATGCTCAAAGAAAGTAAGTTTTAACTATCTGCTGGCAGTGGGGAGATGCGCAGGGGGATGCTGCGAGGCCCCCTCCCATGGGAATAGTTATAACAGCGGGTTAAAAGCTCTTCCTCACAGCCCCCCGGGGTCTGCTTGTACAGCAGCACATAATGCCGCGAGTCCCGCTGAGCCCCTGGCTGGGGAAGGGATCTGCTCAAAAGCAAGCAGAGATGGCCAAATGGTCGTGTGGAACTGTGCATGCAGAAGGGCTGAGCAGAGGCAGAGCTGTCGGCCTGTTCTCATCAGTGCCCTACTGCAGCCAAGCACCTCCGTTTAACTACGGCAGGTTAAACTTCTGGGGAGTTCCTTATGACTGTAAAAACTCCCCTTTGGCCTTGGGTGCTATAACTATTTATGAGGTTGACCTTTAATTACTCTCTCATGTAGAAATCTTTGATAATATGTCTTTGAAAGCTTGATAAATACGGACCTACACAGCACAGATCAATACCAATATAGTAACATAGTAGAGCAGCTTCCACAAAAGCAGATGCTAAAAGGTATTACCAGCAAAGCTGCTTCGAAGGACTTACCACTTCAGCTGGGCACCGTCAGCTTTTTCTTATTACAGAAGGGTTTAGGGAATGTATAAAACAAGTATGCAAGGGATGCCAAATATTAATGCGACATAAAGACTGGAAAGCGTATGAAGCATTATCCCTCTGGGCCCAAGGGAACTGCAGCTGTCAGCAGCAGTAGGACAACAGTGACTGTCATCTGCCGTTGCTGTAAAGTTTTCTGCTCATCCGCAGCTCAGGGCTGGGAAAAAAAAATGATAGTGTTGAGTACCTAGTTTGAATGTCACAGCATTTCTTGAAAAACAGCTCCTTAGTAAATTCACTATTTTTTGCAACACAAATGCCATCCACAATAGTAATGAACCTGAGAGAGGATAGTTATTAATTCTATATTCATTTTACTTGAATATTCAGTATTGCTTGATTTTTCAATTTTTAACAGACATTATACATATGCATAAGCATACCTATATGTACACAAATACGCATATATGTGTGTATATGTACACACAAATAAAATCAAAAAGTCAATAATATTTTGTTAAGAATGGTCAATACACCTGGAAAATACCTACACTGTGTAGAGGAGGGGGTTGTCAGTACAACCATACAGTTATATAAAACAGAACCTCATAATTCAGAATACTTCATTTTGATTTTAACCCATCTAGTATTACTTACTATTATCATACAAGTTTAATACCTCATGTCATAAGCACTGTGAAAGTAAGTGGGGGTTCTCCTATGACAATGATTAAAAGCACAGAACATGCATTATCTTTGACCATCACTATACGTTATAGGGAACTCGCCATTGTTCTAGCCTAATGAAATTTTGCTGCTGGGAGGATGATTCCCAAAGACATAGATTGAAGAAAATGCAAAGATAAAATTTTAAAGATTTTATAATAGTTTTTATTTCCTCATCACTTCTAGAAAAAAATAATTGATCCATCTACCAGACAGATACAGTTAAAGAAAAGCATCACAGACCAAAAAGCTGCACAGATTTTGGGGAAGGTTTTAAATTATGAAAGTCACTTTAGTTTTCCTTTTCTTCTGAAGTTCTAAAAAATTTAATTCTTTCTCTTATTCAGAAATAAAACTGTTCTCCTTTAGCCCTCCCATAGAACTTTTTTTTTGTTATAACAACATCCTGGCCAAAACAGCTCCCAGGAGACAAAATCAATGAAAGCCATAAAAGAAGAATGTTTTTGTCATGCCAGGCCCTGCAGCTTAAGTCTTACTCTTACAAAACCATCAGCAACTAAATTTGGATAGACAGACCATCTGAATAGATTTGGCCAGTTACCCTAATCAGTTTAAAAAATCCAATATGTAGAAAAAAACTATGTTAACACTGTGATAGCAGTGTTACATCAGCATAGAAACAGAAAAGGGACTTAAAAACCCTAAATTCAGGGACCTTCCCCAGGAGGAGGTAAGATCACACTTGGTTTTCTCTGAGGTTGCCTCCCTGCCTGCAGATCTGGCATCTGAATAATCTTTTGATGGAAAGAAACTAAAAAAACCAGTCTACCTGGAACTCTCCCTCTCCATCCCTCATTTCTCAAATCTCCAAAACATAAGGCTGAGGACACCCTTGGGAAGGGGCCTGAGGGGGGGTGAGTGAAGAACCCAGATGCTTGAGCAAAAAACCAAATGTCTGTTATCCAGGAATTTTCTCTATTGATGGCACGTTTTTTCATGCTGAATTTGTTCTGTGTATATTACATTAACTGTGTGTGTGACCTCTCTCTAGCTCTGAAACTAAGAGAAAGAAGTCTTATAAGAAGAGGCATGAGTTAAATAGAAGCCTGCTGTGATAAATATAGTAATATCCATACAATATTCATACCACTCTTGACTGGAGGTCCACCTAAGCTGAGAGAGAAAAACTTGTTCTGACCAGTAAACTTGTGAATGAACCTGGGTACTGGGTACAGTGTGAAGCAAAGACACCCAGCAGGGGCCTGAATGGGCCCTGCTTCCTTCAGAGCCATGGTGTGAAGCCTTCTTTTGCTGCCAGCATAAGGAAAGAAGCTTTCAAGAAGGCAGCTCCAGACACACCAGAAAAGCAAACTCTTGCCCTCCAGGGGTGGGTCTGTCTCTTTTCCAGCACTGCATATGGCTTATGGAAGGGAAAGCCCCCAATCCATCCAGCATCCTTCAGCGCTGCCATCTCCAGCAGTTCCTGCTCCGGTCTTGCTCATCCCCAGTAGCAGCAGGAGCAGGATGCTGACAGCCCATTTTCCCACTCTCTGCTTACTGATGGGTACATCAGTGGGGAACAGCCATACATCAAGCTCTGAGAGGAGGCTGAAGAAAAAGAGCAGATTCCCCTTGGGTTGTTTCATTGGGTTTTCACATCCCTGACAAAAAAAAAAAATAAAATTGAAAACCAAATCCACTTTTCATTAAAAGAGTCTGTTGGTGAAATTGATGCTACAGAAATACACATTCCTGTGTTCTGCCTTCCTGCTCCATAATGGCTCTTGCATTAGGGACTGGGGGCAGGGGGGTTGGTGTTGTCGATTTACTTTAGTAAAGATTGCTATTGAATGAAACCTTAAATGGGGTGTTTATGCTCCCACTCAGCTAAGAGCTCCAAGCTTGTGGCAGAGTAGTCTTTCCCTCCACCTTGACAGCTATTAGAGAATCAATACAGGTAATCCCTCAGCTGGCCCTCAGCACCGCTGCTGTGGGTCTGCCCTGGCCACTGCGGTGGGGTCACTTGTGGGAAAGAGAAACTTCTCTGGGGAGTGACTTTCACAACACCCCCCACCACTGCACTGACCCTCTGCAGCTGCAGAGGGAATGCCACTGACCCCACTTAGATTAAGCTAGAGGATGGATTTACCCTTATTGTCTAGGAAGCACAGGCCTCACAGCTTGATTTCACTTCAGGGATTATCTATGAATTGCACTTTTTGGTCAGTATAATCCAAGCAATCATCCCTTTCCCCTTCCTTCATCCTCAGTGGATGTTTCCTCTGCTCCTGCACTTCTGTTTGTGACTAAGATACCTCCTACTGGCTCTGCTCAAGTCCCTGCAGTCAAAGTGGGAGGGTTGCATTTTCTCACTGCTACTTTGCAGACTGATAATGCTGCAGTTTGCAGGACTGTGTGGTATTCTCACACTAAGGCATTCAAAAGTGCCTTCTGCACTACTAAATTGCTGGGCCAGCCAGCCAGCCAGCCAGCCAGCAAGGGGTTACTTCTGTGACAAAGATTAGTCCTGTGAGTTTAAGTCTGGTTTGCCACTGCTGCAGTGGAGATAAGCTGGGGTTTCAGGACAGCCCCTACACCAAAGAGCTAAAGCAGAGTGGCTGGCTGGGGGTGGAGGTGGAATAGAGTCGCTCGAGTCCCACTCGAGAGGAGAAGCAGAGGTGCTGTTTCTGTCCTCTGGTGCTGCTGCATAGCTCCAGCTGTCAACACCCAACCCCAGGAACCTTCGAGGGGACTGGCTTCCCAGAAATAGCATTCACTGGTGGAGATTAACCCTCTTAAAGCTGGAGTCAAACACCATAAAAACACAGACTGAAAGTCTGGATGTGTTTCACCTAAGGTTAAAAAAGAAGGAAAGAAGAGAGCAAAGATAGAGCCTCACACCCCTCATGTGCCCAAGGACCTGCTCTAAGTGCATTAAGGAGAGACAGAAGGGAGAATGTGGAAGTGGATGTGTGTTAGGAGAGAAAGGGAAATGAAGCTGACAGTGACTGTCTGTAGGGGTGAAACAAACACCAGCACTTCCTGTGAAGGCCTGAAGGAGACTGGGGGCCCAAGGAATAGTTTTCTTAAGAAGGGGACAGCCAGTCAGGGCTCCTCTGGTGGATGATCTCTCTTGTTAAAGGAAAGTTTGGCACTGACTAATACTTGTTTTATCTTCAATTCACTAAGCTCCTTGCTGCTTTTCACCTTCCCTCAGTGGTTAACCACCTCCCTGTTCTCCAGAGTGAGCAGCAGGACAGGGACTGGGACAGCAGGGGCTGGGGACCAGGTGTTTGAAAAACAGGGATATGCAGGAGATGCTAAAGGCAGCAGATGTCGGTGGCCAGGCCTTTTGTTCTCTCACACTTGCAAGCCTGAGCTCTGGGACCACCTATCTTTTTGTCTCCCCATTGTAATTCACCCAGGAGGAGCATTTCAGGAGTTAGCCTCACACAGTCTCTCTCCCTGCACCCCTCTGCTCCAACAAAACAGTTGATTGCCCTCATACTCTGGTTTCTATTTAGATCACTTTCTATTAACATTTAAAAAACTCTGACAGAGTTAATGCAGAGCACTTAAAATCAGCTAGTTTCTTACAGGACTGATTAGTCCCAGGGACCTGTTTTGCTGCTCCTCTTGGCAGGACCATTTTTAATCCTAGTTAAGGGAAAGAAGAGTCAGGATGCACACGCATGCACACGCATCCTTTGCCTCAGTTAATGCAGTGACAATGTGACCCAAGACAGGGACATCACCCCACAGCCAGTTTAAGCCAAACTGAGTGAGAAACACTGGTACCTATTGTACGAAGTGTATCACTGTAGTTACTGTCATGGAAAATAACACTTCTGTCCTATATTTGAAGATGCCAAGAAATGGAAGAGATTAATCTAGTACAGCATGTAAAGCCACAGCCCAGCTCCCTGAGAACTGCAGGGATGTCCTGCTTGCTGCTACCTCAGCTCAGAAATGGCTGCAGGAGCATGGAGCACCATGGTGCCTGCTCGGGATGGACCTGGCAGCCAGGGCTGCCCAGCACAAGGGCTGAGACTTTACACTTGGTCACAAATATTCTCTTTTCTGCTGAACTTGCAGTGCAGCCTCCTTCATGCACATGTCCTTCTGTGCCATGCATTCATTCTGGGAACCTGTCAGATAAAAAAAAGTGCAGCATGCACACAAGCTCCCTCCATCACCCCCTTCTTAGCTGTGTGTATAAATACCCAAAACCCCGCTGCTGGCTGAGCTGGCTGGAGCTGCACACTCACTCAGCTGCTGAGAGCACAGCCACAAAAGGTGCAAGTAAATGTGCAAATCCTCGGGGAGGAAAACCTCAGGTCACTGGACACACACAGGGTACAGGAATACTACAGGAGCATTCCACAATCTCTCCTAGCCCCTATCCGGCAAGAACAGCAATCGGTTTGCTCTGACAATTAGTGTATTTTCGTTTCAGGAAACTAAAATCTGCCGTGTTCTGGCAGGCGGCTCAGCTTGACCTCCTTCCTGATCCATTTCTCCCCACCCTGCTGTGAAGTGCACAGAGCCAAGTGCCATCCTCACTGTCCCCAGCCCCAGCACAGCTGGGACTCGCTATTCAATAGGGAGAGAATGACTCTATAGGGTAGTTAAATGCTACAAGGTAGTTTAATTCCCTTTTTTAGTGCTCAGTCTGGATCCATCATCTTGCTTGCAAGTGGGAGTGAACTCAATCCAGAACTGAATGGCCTCAGCTTTCATGAACTGTTGGGACCCTTAAGACTAAATCCATCAAGACACTGGGTGCCTTTGACTTCTAGTGCAGTCAGCTGCTGCACAGCAGGACAAGGACTGGAATTCCCAATGACAGTTTGACTCTGTAATGGCTTACAAATGACACAGAAAACACCCTTTATCTATTTGCTAGTACTGCAAATACACAACTCTGTGAATATGGCAGAAAACAAGCCATAGCCCACTAGTGTACACTGTAGCCTCCAGTAATTTATTTTCATTATTTGCTGTAATGTAAGCATAATATTAATAACAGGAAATGGGTGTGAATGTCTTTGATGGGTGAGGGTCTTTAGGACGAACAGGTGTTAATGTCTTTGAGATGGGTCTTAACGTCTCTACCAACTTCAAGCTGCAAGTTTTTTACAGAACTCAGTTTGAGTACAGCTTAAACTCTTGAACTTTATGGCAATAGAAAAATGCAAAGTCTGTTGCAGAAACTAGATAGTTTTAACCTCTGAACTTTGGGAAAAAACGACACGTTCAAGGGGGTTTGGGAAGGCTGTAGCTCAGCCAATGAGGAAAGGAAGAGGGCAACATGCAGCCGGGAGTTCAGGATAAAAGGAGGCTGCATCTTTTAAAACCCCGGTGGACTTTCCTTCACTTTATTCAAATAAAGTTGCAGGACTCCTCTATCTCCTTTATGGACATTGGCTTTACAAAGTGTGATTTTCTCCACAATAATTAGCATCAAAATTTACGTATACAATTTTAATGTGCAACACAGCCAGTACCTTCAATTACAAGTACAAGGATAACCCTTCACATACTCTTTTACAGGCAACACATCAAATACTATAGAAAGGTGCAAATAATTTAGCACAAGACATTTGAGTTTTCTTCAAGAAGAAGAAAATGCACACAAGAGCACTACAGAGGCACCATTTAAATAAACAACTTTCATTCAGAACAAAAAAGGAGGTTACCTGCATGGGAAGCTAACCAGGCATTTCACAGTACTTCAAAACCATTCCTAGTCAAAACATTATTTTTATTAGTAGGTAGTTTATGGCACCAAATCCTGATTTTTTTAAGGGATTGAACTAACAAAGCCTTCACTCACATAATTATTGTTTCTGTTGGCCAGGATTTTGTATGCTTGGGGAAAAGGATTTCCTAACAGCAGGCAGCTGGAAGAAAGGTTCAGTTCTGCTACCTGTTCTTCAGCATGGTTTGGACACCTAAGTACTGTGATAATTTTCTGCTCAGGAGTGAATTTTACCTATTTAGGGGTCAGTGATTCAGCCCTCAATATATACAAAATTTAGCCTGTTGTATTATAGTAATATTTGGTATTAAAATAAGCAAAAAACAATAATCAGGACATGATTTTCATTCTACCCCAAAATCTATATGTAAAAATGTACAACAAAAATGGACTTGCTTATTTCAGATACTGCCTAGTGCTGGGCCTCAATATTTTGTTTACCAGTAAGTGATTCAATAAATATTTCAAAAAATATTTTTACCATGAAAACAACAAGAACAGAGCAACTTAAGATACAAAAAAACCTATAAAAATTAGTGCAAATCAATATATTTAAGGATACAGTATCTGCACAATATAATTAAATGTACAAGTAACATTTTTTTCTATTTCTATGCTGTATTTAAAGAGACTGTTAAAGTTGGCACAAAATAAAACCTTTACATTCTTATATTTTATGTGCAAAACTCTTGTTAATCCTAGCTAATCTAGGATACTTCAAAGAGAATTTTATCATCCCAGTAATACCAAACTACCTGTGTTTATCAACTAGCTCCAGGAAGGACTTCCATGATTCCTCCTGGATGCAATACCCAGTCCCACTGACACAGTGAGCCCTCTCATATGCACAGCCTCCTGCCAATCATGGTGGTTACTCAGAGATAATAAAAACTTCTAAAGCAATTACAGCACTCCCTATACTCAGCAATCCTTCAGCACAGGCTTTTTGATAAGCCTCCTAGATTTCACATTGATATGGAATGTCCCTTTCTTGAGAATTCTTAACAATTTTGAAAGTACATAAACCTGCACAAATCACTCCTGCCTTGCTTGTATGGTCAGTGAGACATGGAGGATGACACCTTCCAGTCCTCCCATGGAAGCAAAGCCTTTCCTGCACTGGGGAAGAAATTTGATGTGCTGAATTTTAGGCACTGAGGAGTCCTGATATTACTTATTTGATACTTCACTGAGCGAAGGAAGGGATTCCACTATAACAGCCACCCAACATAAAGCCAGGAGGAAGCAGAGGAGCCCATGTTCTTATCAGGGCTCACTGCAAAGATTCACCTGACCAGGACCAGACAGGCTCAGTGAAATTCAGAAAGAGGAGCCCACTGCTGGAATTGTGCTAGGTCCTGTTCTGAGTTGACAATTAAACACCTCTGTGAGGCCACTTGGCTGCTCACTATCCACCCAAGGGCTCACTAATGCTTAGGCATATCACCATGTTTCGTCCTCCAAACTCTTGAGAAGACAGAACCAACTATCTCTGCTAGCTGGGATATCAATATCAGGTCTGCATCCATCTTAACACAGCCCACTTCTCTCCCTCTGGGCTAACGAGCATCCAGCACCCTCTGGAAGAAGGTCTCACAATCCCAGTCTCCCAGCAGCTGAATTATTTGGTCCAGCAGTCAGTATCTCTGAGGAAGTTCACATTTAAATAGAACACCACTAAAAGACAAGTTAAGGGTAAGTAGACCATATACCTGTGGTCATGTGCCTAAACAACATGAACAAGAAAAATCAGCTCTGAGAAATGCGCCTGATAAAAACATCCCTTGCAAAAGCTTTGATAGAGACTGCACCAGGCAGCCCACAGGCATGGTGCATTAGAGATGCAGTAACACTCCTCACAGTGATATTTGCAGAAAGGGGTTTTGGGAGGTGGAACTCCCTCCTGTCTGTAGAGATTAGAGACAAGACCTACCCCAAGAGCCACTGCAGGTGTCACACCTCCTGTGCTGTGCATACAGCCACACACAAACAGAAACACATAGATCTATATACAGATGAGTAGGTCCAGGACACGTCCACAGGGCTCCTGCCTAATGAGCAGCATGAATCTTCATGTGGAAGTTGTAATCCTCCTGCTCGGGGAAGTGCTGGCCGCACACGGAGCAGGTGCAGCCCTTGTCCTTGCTGTGCGTGCGCCGCACGTGGCTGTCGTGGGCCGCGTGCGAGGCGAAGGCTTTGCCGCAGTGCTTGCACTTGAAGGGCTTCTCCCCCGAGTGCTGGCGGATGTGAGTGCGCAGGATGCTGGATGCTGTGAACGCCTGGAAGGGCAGGGATCATTGGAAACGAGAGGGAGTTGGAAGTAGTTTGCTTTCACATGTGCAATCCCCACCTTCAGCTAACCCAGACCCCATCAGAAGCACGGTACCCTGAAAATTAAGTCCTGAAATAGCTCACATCGTCAGATAAGTGGAAAAAAAGAGTGAAATCTCAGCAATGAGGAATCAAAGCCAACAGCTATTGCTCTACAGATGTGGCTCTGTCCATGGAGATAGATGAAGCTCAGAGAAAGACTTCTGACCAAAGACACTGGTAAATATCTTCTATATGTCAGAGGGAAGAAGTCAATACTGCCCTAATTAGCTTTGTAGCTCGTTTATGTTTGGGAAATATAATGCAGGCTTTCCTTTCAGTTTTTTATTTTCTAAGTTGAATTCTTTGACTGCCTTGGGATTCAGCTGCTAAAACTCATCCATGCAGTCCACCATACACCATTTACAGATTCCTGCCCCACCATACTCTACTCTTTCTGAAGGCAGAGTTTCCAGCCTTTCCCCCACCACTAACACACACACACTTGAGTAACAAAGTCATAAAGACTTCTCCTCCATTTGGGGTTAAAACTCTCTCATCAAAAATTGAACAGGAATGCTGTGAAGTTGCCCATGTTTTCCCCATTTTTTCCTATCCAAAGAGAGACAATTTCAGGCTCTTTGCTATTTGCAGACCACATGAAATAAATACTCTCAAGTTAGTTTTCACAGCAAACAGCAATACATCTCAGATACCCTTTCACTAAGAACCTTAGAGCACAAAAAGATCACAGACTCCCATACATAAATCCTAGGCGGTGTATATTAAGGGCCAAAAAATGTTTTAGGAAGAGAGTGGTGATGTTGACCCAGCACTGTTCTTTTAATCTCACAATGTTCCTGAAACAAGTGACCACTGATTTCCAGAAAAGGAGCTGGAAAAGCAAAGCCACTGTTAGAGGTAGAAGAAGAAAAGAAGAATCATAATTGCATAGGAGGAGCATGTGAGAATTCATTAAAACAGACCTTGATTTTCTAGCCTCAGAAATGGCGGCTATGTCCCAGGATAGCTGCATCCTGCAGCTAATAGTTTAATCTGATCCAATCCACAACAATCCAGCCAGAACTGGCTGGGGACTGGTTAAGTGTCCCTAGAGATCTCTTTACAGAGCAACCTGTAAAGCTCTGCCACCTCCTTTTGAGATCAGAAGATTAAGGATCATATTTCATCCCAAATTCTGCCTACAAGTGTGTTCAGGATCATGGGGAGACAAAAAAAAATATAACAGCCAAAAAGGAGTTTCCTCTAAGATTCTTTAGTGAAGGACATTTCAGCTTTGTGTTAGTCCAGTCAGTCATACACAATACTTCTCTCTCTACAATATCAGGAGCTGGTTAGCACTGCTGATGGGGCTTCTGCATTGCATGGACACTCCATGGCACATGGAGCCCTACCAACATTCATCCACATGCTGTCTGCTGGGAGAGCTGTCATCACTTTCACAGGGAGAGCTCACCTGAATTGTCCCTGCTGTGATGGGCAGTAACAGCAGAGCACATCTTTGATCAGGCCTGTATGGTTCTCTTTGTGTTCTTTTTAAAGTCATTCTCCCATACCCCTCTGCCCATTAACAGCCCTGATATTTCAAGCATGCACAAATTAATATCATGCAGGTTCAGTTTATAGACCAGATTTATTTATTGCAGTCCAGAAGCAATGTCAGTATCACCAAAAATTACATATCTGATGAAAAAGTGGAATACTGGATCTAGCTGCATGCTTTGGATGGTACTTTAAATGCTCTCAAGCCTCCCTAGACATTATTTCTGCAGCAGATCACTGAGATGGGATGAACCACAAATTCCATGACAGATGGAGACTAAAACCCTGTTTCTCCAGTCTCATCCAGCCCTGTCACTTTGCCTCAAAACTGCCCAGAATACACACCCACTTGTCTGGTTACCACTTAAATACAAAGCTTTTCCTTGAAAGAAAACAGGGAAGAAACAAAGCCCAGCAGAGGACAGGGGAGGGATGGGGCAGGGCTTTGCCTTACCTTGTTGCAGTAGACACATTTGTAGGGGCGCTCCCCAGAGTGAACTCTCATGTGTTTATTCAGGCTGGAGGACTGAGAAAAGCTCTTCCCACACACAGAGCACTGGGGGAAAAAAAAGGAATAAACTTAAAAGGAAGCATAGTTAAAAAGAAAAATTAAGTATGTGGATGATGTGCACGTTACATGTATCTATATATACACATGTATTTATGCATTGATGTGTAAACACAATTGTCATTTTAAGCTGCAACGAATTGAAATATCCAGAAGTTTAGTCTGGTTTTAAGAATATATTTACCTGCATATATGTATATATATATATGAAAACCATGCAAAATTTCAAATAATTTGTGTTAAAATTGTTTCAATAAAAATTGTTATTCTTCAGAAGAGACAATCTTTATTTTCAGCAATAAAAATCTGAAAATTTCTGTGAAATGACTTAAAAAATATATAAATCAAGCCCCAGTTTTTATTTTTTTCTCTAGAAGATAAACTGTCTAAAGAATAAAATAATCTTAAATTTACCAAGGCAAGGGGAAGGGAAAGGAAAAGGAATTACATGGTATTTAATACCTCATATTTAATGGGAAATAATAATAATAATAGTAATAGTAATAATAATAATAATAATCATCACCATCATCATCGAACTCCATGCAGCTATGACATTGTAATAATGCCATTTTTGTTATAAAATATTTTTCTGAAAAAAAATCACATTTTAGGATGATCTATAAAATAGGCATTTGGAGAATTTTGAGGACTGATTTAACTGTGTCAGATCAAGCTTTTAGAACTTGCCCTTCCCAACTTTTAGAAAAAGCCTGATTTTCCATTCCCAGTGCTGCTAGAGAAAAATGGTATTAGAAGCAAGGTCTTTGGTGGGGATGAGTAAAGTATCTCAAAGATTTGCTTTCATCAGCTGAAAACCTGCTTCACACACAATGTAAAACCTTTAAGCCCTGCTTGGTCCAACAGAAACCCACACTGCATAAGAAAAAGAACAACACTCATACACAAACATCCAAAAAGTCCAGGAGAAATTTTGTTTCTTTTTAAACTCTCACTGAGACTCTATGGTTTATTTTCCCAATCTAAATCCATTAAATTTCGTTAACCAAGCTTTGATGCACATGACAAGCTCTTCCTGCACAGGCAGAGCAGTCCTACCAGGAAACTGCCAGGGAAACTGGAGGAGGAGGAACGTTATCAGCATCTTATCTGGACTAAAAAAAAAGACATTAATAAGTCCCCTCAGAGGAGCTAGTGACTTAGGAGAGACCCGGGAGCAGGCTCACCTTGTGAGGTCTGTGCTTTTCGTGAACGTGGAGAATATGGATCCTCAGCCTGTCTCTTTTTTCAAAGGATCGGTCACAAAGGTGACAAGGAAACTTGCGGTCCCCCTGGTCCACGCAGCGGGTGTACTTGAGGTGTTTGTCCCGGTAGTACTTGTAGGCAAAAACTTTGCCGCAGCGCTCACACTTGAAGCTCTCCCCGGCTTCTGTGCAGCAGAAGGGAAAGTGCCACCTCTCGTTACACCACGGCAAAAGGGATTCAGCTCAAATCTACATCCTTGTCAGAGCTGGGACCCCTACGGGGAATTTTAAGCCTCTGAGAGGGCAACGATTGTAAACGGATGCTGACAGTATCATTAACAAAATAGGTGCCGTGTCTCCCGAGCGTTCGCAGTGCTCCCCTTGCCTTTTTAAGGGAGGGGAACAAACTAGAGCCCACAGTCTCCTAAAATTTAGGTTTATCTAGTAACTTCAGCAAAAAGAGGATTTCATCCTTGTATCTCCATAAATAGCAAGAAAACGTGAAAAAAGAACTGAAGAGTCCCACATTAAAACCATTGTGAGATACTTCTTATCAAGAATTGTCTATGAATTTTCCTACCATCCCAAAAAGAAAAATAATTATGCACACCTTTTCTATCGTTATCAAATAACTGTTGAACAAAATAACACGTTTATTTGGCGCTTTTTTTTTGTATTTCAATTCATTTTTAACCGCTGAATTTAAGAAAAACACCGGAAAATTTTCAGACATTTATACATGCTTTTTTGTCTTTAATAAAAGCAGCTTTAGCTTAAGCCTTAAGATGAAATGAACAATTTAGCATCTGTCTGAATAAGACACTTGAAGACAACAGGTACAAAATTTTCCATGCCAAATTTTCATGCCAATTTGCTTCTCTCCCTTTTGCTGCACCCGGCCGATCCATCCCTTTCCTGCTCCAGCTCTTCCCGCATTGGCACAAATCTGTTTTCTCCATACATAAGTTTTGCTTATAAGAACATCATACTTTCTGTACATCACAAATAGAACTACCCTCCCCCTCCCTTCACCCTGAAGTAAGTGCACTTGGCATTTCTTTTGCAAGCAATATTAGCATTACGGATCGGAACGACTTCAGCCTGCCTCATTTACTGAGATTATTAATTATACGAAAGTCAGGTGTGCAATCGTAAGATGAAACAGGACCAAGACTGAAATAACCCCGGGAAGCCCATCTCCTCACAAAAACAGGACCCTGAAGAACGGCGCTGAGGTGCCGAGGAAAGCTCAGCCAAGGACCGCCAGATGTTTTACAATCGTCAGACCAAACAACACTTTAAACTCCCCGAGGAACCGCGGACCGGGAGCGGACTGCCGGCGGAAGAAAGCTGCTCCGCGCTGCCGGCAGCCCTCGGTGCAAACCCCGGACTGCCCGATGCCGAGGGGAAGCTGCTGCTCGAGGTGCTGGGTGCTGCAGAAAGGGGCGGCCGGGGATCTCTCCCCGGGAGGGCGGACAGACCCCAGGGACCGGGGCTGCTGGGCCACCGCCCCCACGGCACGACCGGTCACCCACCACCACCTCATCACAGGGTTTGGGAAGTCTTTATAATAAAACAGCTGGAAAAAGGTGATGCCTGCGTTTCTTTACCTCCCTTCGTGTGAAACTAATCCCGGCCAGTCGCACGTCCGTAGGAATAAGGGGCAGTGTCGCCCAAGGGGTTGCTGGCAGGCTCACCTTCGGGGTGCTGCGGGGGTTTCTTCCCCTCCGCCATGCCTTTCAAGCTGATGGGGATGCCCAGAAATTGCACGTAGCAATCGCCGTACCACACCAGTAGCTCCTGCTTCGGGAAGATTTCCTTGCAGCTCTCGTAGAAGATTTGTCCCTGGCACTGGATAGCCGTCAAATTCTGCTCCTCGGGGAACCTGGCACAGTTTACCAGGGACATCCAGTTGCCAGCGGCGCCCTTCCCGTCTATGAAGTGGCTCAGGCCACCGTATTCAAAGATCTGGAGACCAGAGGAAAAAAGGATCGGGTTTGACCGACTCTTCCACACAAGTCCCTCTCGCACCAGTCCCACCACCCACACTGGGCCGAGCCCCTCTTGCAGGCTACGGCAGAGGGGAGGCCAAAAGTCTCGCCCCAGCCCCGCGTTGGGGGTGCGGGTTGAGCCCGACGGTGCCTCCGCTACCTCCCACATCAGCGAGTTGTCATCATAAGTCTTGATCTCGCTCGTGTTGACCACTTTGCCTTGGAAAGGACCGAAGCGGACTCCTTTCGGGATGGGGTCCGTACAGAAGACTCCGAGCTGGGACACGTCCCCGTAGGCCACCCGCATCACCGAGAGCCCTGCGGGTGACACGGGGCTGAGCGCGGCGCGGCGCGGGCGTGCGCGGCGCGGGCGGTCCGGGCCCTCCCTACCTTCGGGGAGCTGCAGCGAGTCCCTGTCGAGCAGCGGAGCGGCGGAGTCAGCAGCGCCTGCAGGAGAGAAATCCCTTCTTCAGCACGGCACCGGCCTTACAAGACCGGGTCCTACCGCCCCGACAAAGGCCGCAGACCGAATCACTCCCCGGCTTCTTACCTGGTGTGAGCTCGTAACGCAAGGAAACCGCAGGGAAAGGAAGTCCGACGTGGCCCCCGCGATGCCCCTTGAGCCTGGCTGCCTGCACCCCTTTTGGCACTGTCCCCGAACCCTCCCGCACACCTGGCTGCAAGGTGGGACCCTGTGCCCCCCTCCCGCCGCCATCCTTACCCGAGCTGGCGGGGGACACCCGAAGCCCAGAGATGGCGTGGAGGTTCCCGGTCGGCTGGCTGCTCCGGAGTGCCCCGTACAGCACCGCGTTGAGCTCCTCCTCGGTGAAGTGGTACCTGTAGCTCTGCCCCGCCGCCCCGTCTGCCCCCGGGCTGCGGGCAGCCCTGTGCGGGGGACTCGGGTAGGGCGGCGACAGCGACCCCGGTGCCCCCGTCCCGAGGGCCGAGCCCTCACTGGGCGGGAAGGGAGCCGGCAGCCTGGTGTAGACGGGCAAGGGAAGGCTGGGGAAGGGGTCGGTGACCAGCGGGGGTGGCTGGCTCGGAAAAGCGGGGACCCTGCTGAAGGTGAAGGGAGGCAGAGGCGGGGAGGAGGAAACCAGCCCGCCCAGGGGTTTCAGGGGCTGGAAGAAGTCGGGGGCCGTCTCGAAGTAATGGGCAGGAGGGAGGAAAGAAGGGTAGTAGGAGGCGAGACCGGCGGGGCCCATCCCGAGCGAGTCTCCGCCGTCTCCGGGGACCGCCTCGCCGGCCAGGGACAGAGCCATGTCGGGAAGATCCGGACCGGGAAGGAAGAGGGATTTGCCGGCAAGCGGGGTGCAGACACCTGTGTGCTGCCGGCGCGGGGTCCCTGTGCGGGGCGGGGACCCGGGAGCCGCCGCTCGTTGCCCTCCGCCGTCGGGGCGTGAGGGCCAGGCCCTGGTGCCCCCCGCGGCTATATCGGCCCGAGGAGAGGGGCGGGGAGGGTGGGCACGGGCGGCGGCGGCTGTCCTGGGGCTCGCACAGCCCCCCGGGGCGATGGGGGTGCTGCCCCGACCGGCACGGCTGCCCCAGGGCGGAGCCTCGGCTACTCAGGGAGCGGCCGGGCCGCCCCTCCCCACGTCGGGGTAGGGGAGGGGCGGGTAGATCCCACCTTTCCTGCCGCCGGTTCTGCCCTCGCTTCTCCAAGCCCCGACCCGAGGCCCCGCCGCACTCTGGTGGGCTCTGTCTCTCCCCAGAGCAAGAGGCCGGGGTGCGGGAGCGCTGCTCCCCCCGGAGGACCACCTGCTGCTGGAGGTGGCCGGGCACATGGCTCCCACAGCGTCTTCGGGGGTTGCAGGGCTGTGGTTTGAATATGGAAAGGCAGAAAACACCTCTGAAACTCCAGTGACCTGAACACAGAAGCAGCGCACTCTCAGCCACTGCAGGCTTCAAGGGCACTGCTGAGGCGCTTTTACTCTAGCCTGGGGCTTCCTGTTAGGTGCTGAGCAGAACACTGGGCTCCTGCTGGGGCTTTCATGGCTCCGTGACCAGGCCTGTGCTAGCATCTGCCCAGGATGGAACCAGAGGAAGACACCTGGCCCTTGCCTCTGCCAGAGGTGCTGGGTGATACCCCTGTCTATGGTTTCATCCCAGGTTTTTATAGGGTTTCTCCTGCCTTTCTTTCCAGGTCGATACATGGTAAAATTGCAATGAAAAGGGGACTTGGAAGGGGCTGGAGGATCCTAGGGGCCCAGGTGTTTACTTTGCAGAGTGTCATCCCTGCTGGTGCAGGGAGATGGAGAAATCTTCAGCCCAGGACAAAACCCCATACAGCATGTGTTCCTGCAGAGCTCCCTCCTGAGTAGCTCATTCCGGCCTGGGTGACACTGCACATGCAGGCATGGAGGGAAGGGACAGGATGGGCTCTGCTGCACTGTAGAGAGCCTGGGGACTTGCACCCATGGGTCCCTCTCAGAGAAGAGCAGCATAGGGCTTCTTGGGGCACAGCACAGCACGAGCCAAACTGCACACAGACTGCCCCACAGCTGGAGTGGGGAACACAGCCAGGCTTAGCTCCTTGAGTTTTAAATGCCATTTCAGTGGTTATATTTGGTGTGCTATAAAAATTAATTAGCATAGCTCCATGTGATCCTGTGTAAAGTATTGTCTTCATCCCAAAGAAGGGATGTGTTTGGAAGAACTTGAAGCAGCTCCAGACAGAGAAACTGCAGTTCCAGACACAGTCACTGCCTGCACTTGACCGGAGGTGAAGCCATCCTTTCAATCCTGATTTCTTATCTGGCCTGAGTGAAGTGCTCTGAAATAGAGAGTTTGAGAAAGGATCACTGGCTGCCGGGGGGAATGAGGGTGTTCAGCTCACATTCCCTAAGGCACTGCAATTCCTACTTACCACAGGCTTTCATTTGCAATCTCCTTTTATTTTTTCACTCAGGACACAAACACTAAGACAGCAAACACAAGCAGACAACCCCACTGGAGAGAGACACAGTTGATCCAGGCTCCCTCAGTGGCCAAGATCCCTTCCATAGCCAGTCCAAAACACCTCTGTCCCCAAAGCTGAGCAGAAACATTTCTGTAGTTTGCATTAAATGTATTGGACTAATTCTCCTACCTACATTCTCCTACCTACATAGTCATTCTTCATCCCAACCTCTGCAAGACAAAGTACTGAATACACCAGGGAAGCTAATAGGCACAAATCTTAAGGAGAAGGTAGGAATGCAGCCTTCTAAAACTTGCTTCAGATAGTCCCTTAGCTTAAATGGCCTGATTTTTTTGGTTGTCTTTTCTGTTTTATTTTTTTTTCTAATTTTCTCTGCTTTGTGCCAAACCTCTGTTATTTGTAAAATATAATTGATGCTGTAGTGCTGTAGGAAACGCTTTCAGCCAGGCATTTCAACACGACTTTATTGATGCATCAGTAGCATAAAAGTAGTACCAGCATTAATCTGATTTACAGGAACAAGTCTTTGAGCTCTGCACAGAAAAGTTTGAGTTACATTTAGAATTTAAGTGCTCCCAGACAATCTGGAATCTTTTGACTATGCTGTGTATCACAGCAAAGGAAGAGGGAGAGGGACTAGGGGAGACATGCTCACATTAGAGGTTCAGGAGAAAGTAAGTCAAATAAGTACAACATGAAATTTTAAAATTCTCATAATTAATTAAATTGTAGACACAATCAGAAACAAAAAGTTTCCTTTTTCTAGAAGCCTGATGATGCAGAGTCCAGGAGAGGAAAAGGGCTTGAGGCACCCTTGCCACTATATTGCAGCTAAATCTCTATATGCTTTAACATCCTCTAAGAGGTTAAAGGCATTTAGTGCATTAAAAAGGTCATGAGCTTGGGGAGAGACATGGGGGAAGCAGAAGGGCAGCCTTGCAGATGCACCCCCAACAGTCCAGTCAGCCCTGTGGACAGCCCCAGCCTAGAGGGCTCCCCTCCCTGATTTTATGTCTTATTACAAAGTAATCTGAGAAGTCTATTAGCCTCCCATCCCTGCTGCAGGATTTTAGAGTATATTCCTTCTTTGCAGTGATGTGGGGATGCATATTGAAGACCAGCACCAAGGAACATCCCTGCAGGCTGCTTGCATAACATTCAGTCGCCTCTCAGTTTGGACACAGTGAGTTCTTCATCAATCTTACACCCACTGTCCATCTCCCTTACTCCAGGTTTAAAGCAGCCTGCCTCCTACACATTCCCAAACACACAAGTTACACCTATGAGCATCCTCATGATCCCACGAAGACCACAGTGCCACAGCACTCCCTGATGCTCATCTTCCCACATGTGGGCTCCCTGTGCCTCAGCACCTACACCGATACTCAGCTGCAGCATGGACATGGGAATCCCAGCGATGGCACCACATGCTGTCATGGAAATAACCTGAATTGCAATTTAGATGAGGTCAGAGCAGAAACAGTTTATTGCTACGACTATAGAAGAGCAACTGACTCTGCTGATGGACTATTAAAAAAAGGGAAAAACAAATAAAGGTGATTCAACTTTCCTTTTTCTGTACGTTTTTTATCTTTAGATACAGCAGCATTTTAATGACATTACCATTAGCTCTGTGATTTCACAAAAGTAATGAATTGCTCTCAACTCCTAAATACACTGAGAACAGACAATTAACTGAAAAATACATGTACAAGAAAAAGGTGGGGAAGCCAGTCTAAAATTTGGATCAAGCCAATCCTGTCATAGAGATGCAATCCTCTTCCCTTTGTTGGGGTGGGTCACTGAGTGAACACATAAGCAAGGGCTCCAGGAATATCTGTTGTTCTTGTGTTTCAAAGACCTTTTGCCAACAGTTTGCAGGGGGCTGAATAAATTACTACCCGTCAGGATCACTGTGGGACCTTCCAGCATCCTGAGTAGTTGTAGAATGAAGTGATAAAGTAGAGCCTGAAACTTGGATAGGAGAGACCTTTTTTAAGCAATATGAGAGTTTTCCCATGTTTCCCCCTCTGTCTTCTCAAGAATATCTCTTAGGGAGAAATTCCTGGGCCCCTCACAGAAATTGGAGCAGCTTCACCTCCCCAGCAGCTGTGTGGGACTGGGAGAAGAGTCTCTGTTTCCCCAGTCTTTGCTACCTTCTTCATTCTTAAATCAAGTCTCAGTGAGTGGTGGTTGAGTAGTTTAGAGCATATTCATTATTAACTGAAACATTCAAAGCAAAGCTCCTGCTGGTGTGTGCATGAACTTTACCTCTGGTGGAAGGAGGGTCTGCATGTTCTCTGAGCTCCTTTCTCTGCACAGAGCCCCCCTCTCATCATGGAGTGTTTCTGCCTTTAGTGACTAACTTCAGGGGAAGTGAGGGAAACACCAGATGCCATTCAAACTGTCACTTGGCCTGTCTCCTGTGCCCAAACTGCTGTTGTTCTTAAAGCCAGGATCTTTTAATGATCCACAGAAGGATTCCAGCTCCTCAAGGGCGGAGAAGTTACAAAACATTGATCCCATTGGAGCAGGGAGTTATCTGAGCATCCCTGGACACAGTGACCTCTTGTGCTCCTGACAACCACACTGGCTGACTCTGGGTTTTCCTGCTCACCCTCCCTTGTGAGTAAGAACTATGATAGCATTTGTCTGATGACAGCAGCCATGGTTTGCAGGTTCACCCAGCAGCAAAGCTGAGCACAAATGCCAGACACACAGACACAGGATGCACACACAGAGGACACTGACACGTTCAGTCATGCAGACTGCCATGAAAAAGGTGCTGCCCTCAACAGCACCCACTCGTGGTACCCATGTGAGACATAAACACAGCTCAGTTTTCACCTCTTCTTTAACTGGTAGAGCTCTATGTTCACTGACGAAAGGACATCCTGCCCCTCTCTAGGTTCACAAGCACACACTGGTTCATGGGCGGCCTTGCTATGGGCACAGCCCTTCTGCCTGCCCAGTACCCCTGCCCACAGTCCCAGCCCTCACACCAGATTTTCAGGTCCTTTACTTGCTGGCTGGTGCAGCTGGATGCACCAAACACAAGCGCTCACACAATCGTCCCTTGGGCACTCCATGTTCTAGTCACACTCCAGTGTACAATTGTCAGATTTCACCTTTCAGGCAGAATGTTGTTTCAGCCACCATCAAATGTTTCTCTAACTGTTCATTAAGATCCTCTACTTGATCTTATTTTTTTTTCTCTCCCAAGGGTCTCTCAAACTTCTGATTTGGAATTCTGTTTTTCTTTTGTTGGCCTCCTCATACCAAATGAAAAGTACAACTCATTGAAACTGGGGAATTACAGCCTCTGGACTCCAAGATGTTCTTTAAACCTTGTAATGCAATCAAGTGTGATTTTTTCATTCCCAAGACAATTATCCTGAATGAGAGACTGAAGAGAAGAAACAAGATATACAAGGGCTCCCACCCGGTCACAACATCTGGCTTAAGCTCACCATGCTGGCTGAGGCTGGAGTCATTAGCAGCAGTAACAAAGGAGGCTTGGACTGGAACCCAAGTCAGAGAGGGGTTAATGGGGTCCATCACACCACCTGAGTCTTTAACTCTTGATGTGCTTTCTTCCTCAGCTGAGATGTCCCAAGAACCTCTCCTGAAGTGGCAAAGAGCTCAATGCCCACTCTTCATACAGGTTCACTCACACTGTAAATCCAACTTGGATCTTTCCTGACCTACATCTCCTAAGGACTTCATCGATTTGTGATCATTCTTCCTTCTTTTAGCTGACTAAAGAGTATGAACTCTTCGTGTGACTCTGGACCAACCTATATTAAAAGCTGGAATTCAGCTGAAGTGCCAGCAGAGATTTCAAAAAGGTGATATTACACAAGTCATATATACCCCGTACATGCACAAGGCCAACAGAATCGCTCAAGGTTGCTCAGAGTTCTTTCTTCAGGACAAGAACTAATCCATCAGGAAGGTTTCACTGTGATCACTCTTTCAGCAGACGGTGTGAGTTTGGTCAAGAAGCCCACTCAGGCTGTACTTGGCATCTCTATTTCCACATTTCACAGACCAAGAACCAAGGCAGAAGGTTGACACCACTGGCTGCTCTCTGCCCTTGCCATAGCCTGAGCCCAAGCACATGTGACACGTAGCCCTCCTTTCATACTGGAACAACACATAAGAACTGTAAGTGGTGAGCAACAAGCTGGGGAATAATTCATAACCGTCAGGTACCCCTGTTCTATCCCTGTGAAAAGTCCAGTCTGCAAGACTCAACATACAGTTTACCATGAGAAGGACCTTCAAAAGGCAGAGTAACTTTTTCTTTGGTCATGACATCAATTTAGAAGAACCTGTCCATATGTCATATGCACTAGTCTCCATCAACAAAGCCTCATCTAGAAAGTAAAAGGCAGCACTTCTCTTTCATAAAGCCATTCACATCATAGGTCATCATTAGCTGATCATATTTTGATGCCAGGGGTCTTAGCTAAAAATGTTTTATCTTCTTTTCAATATTAATTAACTATAGGAATGTCTAAAGGCAAGGTTCCTATTGGAAACATTTTGCCTCTTACTACATGGATGTTTTCTTTACTTCTGCTTCTGACTCCACACTGGGAAGAAACTTAATTCCTTCCCTTAATGTGGCATTAGTTTCCTCAAATCACCACCATTTTGCTGAAGACAAGAGAACTGCAGGATAAGCCTTGTTTAGGTAGGAAGGGCAAAAGGTTACCAGTATTTAAAGGTATTTAAAATAACTTTAATTTCTAAATTTTTTAATATAGTTTTTCTGCCTCCTCCATTTCCCAGAAACAATATAAGATCATTCTTCTACATTGTACATTCTTGAATGCTACAAGAATTCTTGTAGCTCCTTTTTTTTTTTTTTCTTTGACCAATCAAACCTTTTCAACTGTCTTAAATCCACCCTTTGGCATAGCAGGTAGAACAAGCCTGTGACTCCACTCATCTCTGTATTTGAGGTCTGCCTCTGCTGACACTGCCACAAAAGACACCCATTCCATCCTGTCTGATATAAAAATGAAGCCACAAGATAAACATTTTCAGTTAATATAGCCCTGAAAAGATGAAAGGACTTGCAAGTAACATTTAGCTGGAATAAAAATTCATCACCAAAGCCTGCTGCCTTTTTAAAACCTGGCCCTCCAGTCCTTTAGTGCTACATCTTATACCCTTCTATGAACAAATGAAGACACAACAGAAACATGTTGAAATCTCTAAAGCCATGTAAAACCCGAAGGCATTAAAATTTATTAAATGATGCAATAACAACAGAATTCTTTATTTACAATAGCATTATTTAACATCAAATAAGCAAATAGCATCAGCAAAGCAATATTAACTTGCATAAATGTATTTAAAATTTCTCTGAATATATCTACCTTTGCATAAACTGCTAACACTAGAAATACAAACATCAATGCGGGTGAACAAAGTGATGTTCAGAGTCAACTCCGTTTTGAAAATAAATCACAACCTGAAACACTGTAAGCTTTCTCCTGAAGAACCATAGTTTATATATTGCTTAATTTTACCCTTGTATAATCTTTTCATATACACACATCTCAGATGCAACTTCATGATGAACTGTACAAATAAAACCCACAAATGACATAAAGGGAAAAAAATTAAATGACAGTAAATGTTTGAAGAAATGTGTCCATCATCTCTATTGAACAACATAAAGATTAAGTGATGATGCACTTATTCCAAAATTGTACACAATTCACTATACAAATATAATACATCAGACAGCTATGTAGGAATATACAAGACTTAAAAACAGATCTAAGGCATTATGCTAGATTTTAGCATTTTGAGGTTCTTGCACATAGCTTTTACCTGTAGTAAGAAACTTAAAAGATTTTGTTTTAGTCTACAAAGAAACACCAGGGAGAAAATTCTAATTAAAATCAAAGCCACTACAGTAAATTTTCTTTTGTGCAGAGAATGCTTTTGCTCTTAGGCAGCATACTACCATACAAATACTAGAAAACTTTTAAATTCACACCAACAATTAATGGCTTAAGTTGCATTTCAAAACTGATTGTGTATCTTTGGGTTCTGCAAGTGGAGCTGTGCCACCCATTTAATCTGTTAAGCCCATATGAATTCCGCTTTTAAACAAAGATTAAAAAACGTATTGTATAAACTGCAAAAACATTGCTTTTAATTAATACAGGCCCAAAGGGATACCGGTGTGGGACAATATTTTAAGGATTGAGTACAAATTAACTCCTTGTAGCAAAACAGCTCACTTCACTTTTTAAACTCACCACATTACATGAACATTTAAACAGGTCGTACGACCATGTATATATGCTTATTTTTCACATTATGCGCCTTTCACATTTAATAATGTAAATAGAACACTGATTAATTGTTCTCTTAAACAAAATCCAAGTACTTTCTCCGACAAATTTACTGTATACAGGATGAAAAATACTGATAATGAAGGGAATTGATTTGGCTTTTTGTTTCTATAGTGATCAATATGATCAGAAGATTCCTTCACTCACTTTTCTCTTTCGTTACTTAGAAGACAACAAAAGTCACAATGAACCCAAACGGAGCCAAAGTGATAGGTACAATCTCCTTTCTTTCAAAATGGCAATGGATGATGAAGCATCATAATCACTTACAGATAAGGGTTTGCAGTTCTGTTGCAAAATAGGACAAACTTAAACTGTTTTTTTCCACTGTGAAAAAGAATAATCTATCTGCAGAGGTTACAGTTAAAACCAAAAAAGAATGGAATAGCAACAAAATTATTTTAAAAAACATTTACACTCTGTGGTGCATGAAATTAATTCCTTCAAATTTATACATTTCTTATATAAGTAATTTTTTTCAGATATATAATGCAAGTTCAACACCAATGTTGTAGTAATGAGGCTGTGGAGATTAGGGCTGACGGTTATTTTTGTTTCCCATCAGCAGGTCAAAGAATGGCTCAGCTGACTAAATATTCTGTTTGAGTTTGGAAACAGAATGGTGACAGCTGAAAAGGTGTTGCTTCTCCAGAATGGTGGCACTGTCTTCTTTAGGGACAAACACAGAAACAGCCTTTGTCATATTTTCCTCAGCCTTAACGTAGAATAGATGCTATTTTATTTGAACTCCCACCTGAATACCAAAACAAATTAAATGACAACAGGACAAACCTTTCAATCCCAAAAGGCAGGGCTGATGAGATATTATAAAATGCATTGCATTTTACAATACATCAAAAAATTTGCGTTTAGGTTAGCAAGTTTGTGGTTTAGTGTCCTGGTTCCGGCCAGGATAGGGCTAACTTTTGCAGTAGCCAGGAGAGGGTATGGCTAGGACCCGGAGGTTATTCTACACCACCTCACATCATTGCCAGGGCAGAGGAAGGGAGTCTCTTCCCAGGAGAAGAGGTCTCTTCTGGATCAGCGCAGTGGCGGAGGGAGCGTCGGGCATGTCGTGGATTTCTGTGAGAATCGTTTCTCTCTTTCTTGTTCCCTCTGTCACTAATATTGTAGCTGTTACTGTTTTCTTATTTCATAGATGTTTCCAGTAAATTGTTCTTATCTCAACCCATGATCTTTACCTTTTGTGCCTCCAATTCCCCTCTCCAGCCCTCCACAAGGTAAGATGGAGGGGGAGCAAGTGGGCTCGCGGTTTGGAGAGTCTCAGTGGGAGCACTAAATTAGGGAGTACCATTCCTAAACAATAAGGAGTCATCAGAAAGAAAACAGAGGTCAAACTCATCAATTTCTTAATATTCCAAGTCCTCAGAAACTGATGTCGGTATAGTAAAAGATTATTCAAACCACAGAGGGCAAGGAAAAAATCCAACATGCCTTAACAGTGGCCTGCTTAGTAATAGTTTTTCTAAGATTTCTTACGAAAGGATATAAACATACAAAAATCAAGAATTGGTTCCTACAGTGGCTGCATATAATATAGGTTAATTAAATGATATTATGAGCAGAATCACAAGGCTTAGAAAATGAGAAGTCTCAAGCCTACAAATTAGGTCTAATCAAGGCATTGTGATCCTTTACAAAACACTTTTCCAGGAGACACACACGGCTAAGAAGATATCTAATTTAATACTGAAGTACCTCATTTGGAATCAACTTCACAACATGTATATCTCACAAAAATTATACAAGTAAAACACTTAAGTTTTCAACTTAAATTATTGCTTGTTTACATATAAACTGGATTTTATGTACCTTACAAAACGTTCTCATAGTCCACACTGCTTTAAAATAATCAGAAACAGGATAGTGGTGAAGTCTGTAGTGATATCTGCTATCAGTATTACAGGAATTGTTATTTTCCCAGCTAAGGGGATGGGAACCAGAAATTATCATGCTTTAAAGCAGGTATCTTTGATATTATGCACCAATTCTGCCACTACCATAATCATAACATGCATTACCATTGAACTTTGCTGTTCGGCCTCCAGTAACTGGCTGTGCAGATTGCTGGAAACACACCTAAGGAAATAACGGAGTAACCTGTTTTTTAGTTCTATTAGAAAGAGGAAGATGACAGAGGTCAGGAGAGCCAGGTTAAAAAAACAGATTTGCTGATTGTTAGGAATTTAATTAAATGAGAATGTAACCAACTTGTATGTTTGGATTCATGACTTGCATTATAAACACTACCACAAAACCCAACCAAATCACCCCTTATAAACAGCCCTCTCACAAGGTAATTTTCATCTGTTTTACAACTTTAATCCCATTCAAAATTGGTCTGTATAGTTTTCTGCATCAGTTGATCTTCTCTGACTTGCTGTCAGTGGAACGTGCTTGTTGGAGGTCTCTATATGTACCAGACGTTGCTTCTACGCCCTTCTCCATGCCTCCTCTCCGCCCCAAAATGCAGGCCTTAGTCTAAAACACCAGTTTTCAGACAGAACTGAATCCTTTGCACCAGACTGAGTAAGCCAGGGAAAACAAAGCAAAAAAACCCCAAGGTCTAGAACTAAACAGAAACAGAACAAGAGCATGGTTGTTTTTCCTTAAACACATACATTTAAATACATTCAATCTGACATGGTTTATGAAAAATGCCTGTCAACATTTACTTTGCAGGAGAGATCTAAGTTGCACTAAGGTGAATGCAGTGAACAGACTGAGCAATGTCTGTACGCTAGCTTCAGACTGTCAAAGAAGAGGCTGCTCTTCGGCAAGGACGCCCGGCTCCCCTCGGGAAGGCAGGGCTGAGTCCTGTCGGCAGCCGGCAGCTGCCGGGGCTGGCAGCTCCGCCGGGACACGACAAACAGACGCAGCTCTTCAAACTGGTAAGGATTTGGGGCCCTAAGCCCAGTCAGCTGAAGAAAGGAGCAACCAAACCACCCTCAGGGTCAGCAATATTTCTGCAAAAGAAGAGAAATGGGGGGAAAACAACTGAATTCTTCCTGCTGGGATGGTGAAGATGGATAGGTCAATGAGATCTGGGATGCCGGAGAGCAACATCTACTGTCAACCATGCATTACTGTAATGCTTTTGTAATGCTGAAACTTAATTGGAATTTATAAAGCTAAACTATTCCTTGTGTACACTGATACAACTGACCAGTGATTTAGTTCCTTTGGTATCTGTGGGAGTTTGATTTCACTGCATTCTTAGGTCCTTAATTCATTCCAATTATTCTGGATGTTATTATAACTCAGGATCATCCACTTCTTGTAAACTCCAGCTGAAAGGCATGGCAATAGGGTTTAGAAGTCTCATTCTTCAGAATACATGTAAAAATCTCTCTTACTGCTGCATTACTGTCAAAGGAAACAACTGCCCTGGCTCACTTTCCCTTCAAAGACTCATAATGAAAAAGGGAATAGAGAAGTAAAGCCAGCTTCAGCTACTGATCGCTAGAAATGTTTTTTACCTCATACTTAATACCCTTGCAATGTCTTTACACAAATATAGTACAAACTGATTTCAGCTGAGTTTATTATCTTCTTTCTTATTCATAAAAACATCAGGATGTGGTTTTCACAGTTGGTTTAAGACTACTCCTTCCAGTGGCTGCAATCTGTGCCTTTCTGTCTTCCTCTCCTTGTAAATGCCTGCTCCCATGGGGTGCTGTGGTCAGTCAGGTCAGAGAGTCAATCCAGCCAAACCCATTTTCCTCCTCCCCTGGGGTTGCTTTTCACTCATATCCCGTGGCTCTGGCTGTGGAGCAGCTCTTTGCTCGCAGCTTACTGCCACGCATGAGGAAGGCCCTGTTTGCTCAGGGACAGTGCTAGTGGGTGGGCAGCTTTCTCACCAGTCCATGTGCACGCTGCTAGGCTGCCTTCTGGAAGCTGTCTACACTGTGCTTTGGACCTTACCACACCTTCCTCTTCACTCACACAAAGCCTAAAAATGTAGCTTTACTGACAAATAAAGTCAGTGTCGAGAGCTATCCCATCAATGTAGGAAAGCAAGGTTCTATGTTTTGTTATTCCCTTTCTTTCCTCAGCAGTACCTGGTATTTTCTTCTCTGACAGCCAGGCTTCTCTCAGCACATGAAATGTAACTGGTTAGAGAATGTACTACATAGGAGACCTTCTAGCAGCCTCCCAGTACCTAAAAAGGCCCAGAAGAGAGCTGGAGAGGGACTTTTTACAATGGCTCAAAGTGACAGGACAGTGGGCAATGGCTTTAAACTGAAAGAGAGCAGGTTAAGATTAGATATAAGAAGAAATTCATTACTGTGAATGTGGTGAGGCACTGGAACAGTTTGCCCAGACAAGCTGTGGATGCCTCATCCCTGGAAATATTCAGTGTTGAATGGGGCTTTAAGCAACCTGTTCTAATGGCAGGGGGTGTCCCTGTTCATGGCAGGGGGTTGAAACTAGATATCTTTAAGGTCCCTTTCAACCCAAACCATTTTATGATTCTGTAATAACACCTTGGTTATAGCAACTTCTGCTAGAGCAGAATACACTGCATCTTGTTATTAATCAAAGTGATCATGAAATGGCTCCAGAAGAGACTCTTTATGTACAGATCCTCCACTCTTGGAGACAGATATTTGTATGTTTATATGAACTACAAAGGCGTGAGAAGAATTGGGGTTCTGGGAAGTTTTAAATACATATGAATACAAAAAAGACAGGGGTACAATAAAATATACGTCTGGTTACTTCTGCCTCAGTACTTTCACATTCTTTATTTTCATTCATGTTATTAACTTTTCAGATAGATGTTCCTAATTTCCCCTATTACTCAAATTCCTCCTCTGTAACAGCAGGAAACGTCACCGCGCCCTGGCCCAGGAGGCCGCCGCTAGATGGCGCCTCCCCCGCGCCGCTCGGCCGCCCTCTGTCTGTCTGTCCGGTCTGTCTGTCCGTCCCTCCTGCCCTCCTTCCTTCTCTGTGTCTATAGAGCACGCCTCCCTTACGATAATTAACATTATCTAGGGCACTTGTAACTTTGTAAGTAAGAAGATACCCTATCCGCCTCCAGCCGCAGCACATTCATAGTTCTGCCGCACCTGTACCCCATTTCTTACCCGTGCTGCATCTCCGTCCTGCTTTATCATATCCATTCCAGGCAGCTGGTTTGGAAAGAGATTGCCTCCCCTCATAGCAGGATCATTAACCTATTGGTAACAAGATATTAAGGAGAATGAATCAAAAAATACATTGGGAGGAGGGCTGGGAATTAAAAAGAAGCATTACAGACCATTACACTACTTGCATGTACCAATGCCCACTCCTGAGATGATGCTAAAGTCAGGGAAGTGACTGTACAGCCAGACACTCCTCTGGCACAGCATGTGTTTGACTTGTATTATTCTGCCTCACAGTCAACAACAAAGATTTCATTCCTGATATGATGACCCTTATGCATATTTTACAAAGCAGGCTCCATAAATTAGGTCAGTGTTATCAGAAGAGGACATCTCTGCTATCAAAGTTCTGAAAGCAGAAACATGTAACTACTTTCCTAACCTCAGTAACACATGGCTTTGTTACTTGCAAACCACCACACTTTGCAAAGCCTGGCGAGATAACATGTACGCTAAATTATACCAACTACTGACTGACTTTTAACAATACTTTTCTGTTTGTAAGCAATGGGAGAAAGATAACATTAAATGGGAAAAATGTAGTGCCATGCTTTCCTAAAGGATGGTCTCCACAATTTTCTGAACACAGTCAGAGGAAAGTATTGAAGCTGTGCATTTCTGCACAGCCAAAAGGTCTGTCATGCTTAGTTATGTGAAAAGAGTAGTCTGCCAAATTTACAACGTTGCTTTCTCAGTCAGAGGATTAATCCCACCATGTAAGTAACTGGCATAAAATACAAAACAGAGCCCTTCATCAAGGTTCTGAAATATTAGAAGAAGCAGCTTTCCCTAGATGTTTTACAGGGAAAGAAACCTCTTTCTAGGGAGTATTTGTTGAGTCAATTCTCGCTGCTATTTCCCTGAGAGTAGATTCCATCCTCTTGACACCCTCTGTCCAGATATATGTATTGGTAAGATCCTGTCTCAGCCTTCTCTTGTTGAGGAAGACTGTCTTGAATTTACCACATAAAGTCTTCTCATTTCAGGTTCTCCTGACTGTTACTTCTGTTGCCATTTACTGATTTTGAAAAATGCAATCATATGCAACCACCTAAAGACTGTTTTCAAATGCTGCCAGAAACAAGACTGGGAAAGACTAAAAACTTAAAATATTTTTGCCATAGGAATTTTAACTCCAAAGAAATTGATTAAGTGCTGCAAGCCTCATAGTGATGCTTTCCACTTCCTAAAGTGGACAGATTTTAAACCTGAATGTGAAAATTTCAATCAGAAGGCAAGAGAATCACATCATTTTATTCAGAAAGAAAGATAATAGACTGCTTTGCAGCTTATCTGGATGCATTTGATGAATCCATGTTTAAAAAGTGCTTTCTGCTATTAATCAATATTCATCAGAACGTGCAAGCACAAATACCTTTTCTGACCGTTCAGTAGACAAAGGGAGGTAAAAATGAAAAGCAGAAATAAAAAATTTGTATCCTGAATCAACTGCAGTTTTGGAACCAAAAGATGACTGCATGATTTGCCTCATGGCACTTAGGACAGGTACAGAAAAGTAAAGCGGCTTCAGGCCACTACAAAAGGAGCAAAGGCATCAATGAAGTTTCTACTACAGAATCTCTTTGCCAGTGATGATACAAGACTCCTGACTGACGTGGTATCAGATACAAAAAACCCCCCACCCAAACTCAAAAAACCAACACAAAAACCCCTACTATTTTGCTAAATGAATACATTTGCTTCAGAAGACCTTAAAACAAAACACCCCACATTAACTTGTCTGACTGCAAAAAAATTCAATCAGAAAAGTATGGAGAAGGACAAAGAAATGGAAAAGTTTTTATAATTTTCTGAAGAAAGGTAAAGTGATGTTATCATATATGAAGCCTGACTAAAAAAGAATAAATATGTTTACAGTTCCTTTGCAATTAAGCATAATTAATAGTCTCCCGCTAGGAAAGCAAAGTTATATACAAGGTGTCTAACAAGGGAAGTTTCCTACCACTCCAGAGCTCCTTTAATCTGGTATGCTGAACAAAATCAAAATACCATTTCAAGATAACTCCTCTTAAATGCCACAGTAATTTTGGCCCAGGGAGTACTGCCCTGTGCAGAATAATAAATAACTACTCTGATTTGACTTCTAAATAGGGATTTATTTCATATAGTGAAAAGCCTCTTTTCTTGCATAGGTTTCAAACTGCTTTGATAGCTCAGTAAATAGCATGGATCCATGGTGCAAAGTAAGTAACAGGCAAAAGGCCACTGTGCAACAGGAAGATGAGGAGAAGGGCACAGAAAGATCTCTGAGTGGTGCAACACCAGAAGGTTTACTTTCTGGATGCCTGGGGAAGCTGTTTTGGACAGGGGGAACCTGCAGACCTGGCAGCTAGCATTTCAGCATTCCTGGTAGCAGCCTCCTAGAAGAAACATTAGTAACAGCAGCCTGAAGAGATTTAACGTAATTTTAAGAGAGAAGATGATAATGAGACAAGATATCATTCCTCAAATACTTAAAAGAGCCTCTAAGTATATAATAATTACCAAGCCCATTTTGGACATAATCTTTTTCCTTGGTGATGCTGGGAGCCCAGGTGGTAAACAAGAGAAGCTGGAGATAACACAAGCACGATCAGATAAACACCAAACTTAGTATATTTCTGAGCTCTGGATATATCTGTATGATACAGCATAGTGCCACAACAAGAGAGGGGAGAGAGCCAACAAAATCTGTTTGGTACCAGGGTAATATACCTGTTTCTTACCAGGTAAAAAAGTCCAGGCACAGCTGTTAACTATTAGGTAACAACATCTTATTTCCAAAACCATCCAATAATAATAATAATAATCATGTTGAGTTATTTTCAAAAGCTAGAACACATTTGCAGTGTAATCACTGTTACTCTCACTGCGGTTAGAAAGAGACAAGCATGTGAAGGTCAAGTTATATATTATGGAACAAAAAGTGGCACTGAATAAGTAAACAGAAGTGTAGGTGACAGTATAAGAAAACCCCAAAGAATGAATGAAATGGCAACAGTCAGCAGAATTACAGAAAATACAGTCATTTTGAAAACCACCAGTTACAAGAAAAAGTTCAGCAGAGTCTAGGTCAATTGCTAAATAAAGATGTCAAACACTATGCCCTGAAAACAGGAAAAATAGGTGTCAATTTTAGTATTCAAGTATACATTTTTAGTTATTCATGTTTCTCAAGAAAGAAAATGCAAAGCAGTACAGCACATTCCTGAGGACTAAAAAGTACTGTCTCGTGGCCCGGAAATGGCCCCTCAGCTGTCAGCTGGTCACCTCTGACCTAGACCAAGCAGAAAACATTTGCTTGCAGATGACACAGTGCTAGGGTGGTAAATCAGGAGGAAAACAGGTTACTGTTACAGAATGAGCCACAGCACTTCGCTTAAACAGACTCGATCTAAGAAATGCAATTTGATGGAGAGAGGAGGGAGGCAATACTTTTGGGAAGAAAGAATGCAGGTTTCATCTAAGTAGAATGTTGAGGAGAATTTGGGGGATCATCATAAGGGTTTCAATGTGACACTGTCATCAAAAGAACCAAGACAATCCATAGATTGGAAGAGAAATTACAAGCAGAACTTGACTCTATGCAGCTTTGGTGCAGTCACTGCTAAATCACTGTCTCTGGTTACTCTCCTCATACTTCTAGGAGGACGTTACAACCACAGAGCTTAAAGTAGATCCAAGAAAGGCACTGATGGGCTGAAACCCAAATGTTGAGATGGATAAAGAACCTCAGCCTATTGAGCTTACTGGAAGTTAGATAAATGCTGTCTTGAAACAAGATCTTGTAGTCTTGTAGTCTAACAGGAAGCAAAAGCAGTGTGACAGCTGTGCCAGGGGAAACAGTAGCCTGCATGGAAAACTCTGAAATAAAACCAGTTCTCTTTCTACAATGCAGTTTGTCAGTTGAGGATACAGGGAAAAATTATGTAGCATGGGCATGCTGAGAAATCAGATCAGGTCATCACCTTTAAAGCCTCTCTCCTTTCTTTTTTGGTTTTACTATTGTTTCACTGCATTAAATGTGTGCAACTCTATTCACTTGGGAACTAATAATAAAAGAAGTCTGCTATAATTGGGCTTAGCAACTGGGAATATCAGAGAAGGTGACAGATTTGGGAGTATCAAAATTACTTTGGGTCACTAGTATGTAGCAGCTGTAAAAGACAAGTGTGATCAGCAGCTATATCTCAGAGTATTCCAAGAGAAATGGGGAAGAACTAGTGTCATGCACATGGCTCTGGTGCTTAGGAAATAAGATTCAAACTACAACAGCTGCAGGAAAGGAAAGGGAATTTAAAGCCTAAGAGATTGAAAAAACGTGGCTTGTTTGGCTTACAAGAAAAATCCCACAAAAACCAGAACTAAACAATCCAACAATCTCAAACTAACAAAAAAAATCTTGCTGATAGAACCTTTCTAAAAATACAAGAAAATTAAAGAGCTATTTAAGGTAAAGGACATTATTGGAAAAGTAAATACTCTGTTATCAAATTTAGGCTGGAAAAAAGTCATACATTAACAAGCCATTAACATAACCAGCTTTAAACTGGATCATTACAGTATCAGAAAAAAGTTATATAGCAAGAGATGTCCACAGCAGGAGGTGTTACCTGAAGACACAAGCAGTACTTTCCTGCCAATATTTCTAAGAAAAGTCCGTAATTTCAAGCCTGTGTTTTTGAATATCCTGCACCTTGAACAAGCTGAAGATCAGCACTGAAACAATTATATGAGCCTTTTCATTAAGAGGATTTGTTTGTCTAACACTTATTAATGTACTGCGAGAGTTTAACTGCAGGCTGACAAACAGAAATGTTACTTTTTACCCTGCCCATGTTGGCAGCTTTCACTCTTTTTCTCTAGGAAGCAGCCGCCTGCCATGCAGTTCTAGACTCCACTGCTGGGAAAACCAGCAACTGCAACTGCACTACAGAAACTTACCTACTGAGAACAGGAGCTACCATCAGCACGTGCTTCCCATGGCAGTCCAGGAGCTAGCTACAGTGCTCTCTACCTCACTGGTCACCTTGGCTATTAGAGTGCAGAGCTAAAACCAAAGCCCTTTTAACATCATCATTTCTCAAGACAACTAGTAAGAGGAACATAATGCAGTGGACCTGAAAAACTACTGAAAGTAAAAGCAAATCCTCTAGCTGTCATCTCACATCCTTAGATTCTCACCTGCTCAGGACCCATGGAGGACAACCCTGATGTAGGCACAGAGGTCGCTGAGGTCATGCTGATCTGCCCTGTCATCTGGTTCATGTTGTTCATACCACTTGTGTTGGTTGCCATGGATACACTGATGTTCATGTTATTGTTGTACATGCTGGTGCTTGCTTGCTGCCCAAAATGTGGTGGGGACTGTTGTGAAAACATGCTACAGCAAGGGATGGAAAAAGCAATGTGTCAGACTTAGAATGCTGAAGCCACTAAGAAACTTTTTTTAATATATCTTAAGCTAGAATCTGTATATACTGTCATTTATTCCAACTTCAAAGGAAAAACTAGTTTTCAGCTGCATGAATAATGTCTAAGGAGTAGATTTTCAAAATTTAAGGTCCCATGTCTGTGCACAGAAATGCATGCCTTTGCATGTGAAACTATGGCAGAGTACAAATCTGTTATGCACGTGCAAGAATAGCCAATTAGCTATCTAAAGGAGCTTTGCATATATTTTAAAGTAATGTTTGGAGGGAGAGGAAAACACCTTTAACTTCCAGTGTCAGCACAGCACAGGACTGTTGAGCTGAAATTGTAGATGGGGTAATAAAGTTTCTTTTTTGCAAAATAGGCTATCTGCATAAATGAATACCAGATTTGCACATACAATTATGGCAAGCGGGCTCACAAATATAGACATGCAATTGTGCAGAAATTTATTTACTAGGTCTTAACATCAAGTTTTGAAAATGTGGCACTGTAAGAAACAAAGTCTAAGACAATTACCCTCTGTGTTTCTTTAAGGGCATTTCTGAACAACTTAAGGAGGAGTAACTGTGGAAAACCTCATTCCCAGATTTTATTTGGTCCAAGTGCTTTCTGGACAGCATCTTCCTTCCCTTTATGTTGAAAGCCATATGAGACTTCTTCACATTTCCTAAAATGCACTTCACTGTTTACACATCAGTCTTTGAGCATAATCCAACAGCCAATGAAGGAATTATTACTGACAATGTGTCTGTTAAGAGGATCTGCATTAGACTGAAATACTGGAAGGGCTGCTGTGTCTCAGTATCAGTGGCTGACTTTCCCTTCCCTGTGAAGTACTGCTCCTACAGCTGAGGAAATCCTTCAGGGTTAACACTCAACTTTGCACTTGAGTACTCGGTTAGGTTATTGCTGTGCACTCTGAGACCTGGTGGAGTGCAACGGCATTCTGGGCACAGGACCAAACCCAGAAAAGCCCACCATTCTCTTCCTTCCAATTCCATGTCTTTTCAGGCCACCTCACCCCATTTTTAAGTTGTTATCTGGATGGCTGAAACAGTACACTACAGATCATTGTGAATACTCAGTGGCTTGTGTAAGCACATTTGACATGTCTCTGCTGTAGAGCAGCAGTTGAGCAAAGACAAACCTTGGACTTATGGAGCTGCCCCTGCTGCCATTTTTGGCAGAAGCCATGAGAGTGGCAGCTATGCCTCCTGCAGATGCTTCAGGAAGACAGTGAGGATGAGGCATGGACAAGAATGAGGATAAGAGATAAATCAGCTGCTTTACAGGGAACTTCACTTGGATCAGCCCCATCAATAAAATACTGGCATTTCGGGTTTATTAAATCTTTGTCAACTAACAGGAAAAAGATTTGTTGCTAGGACAGTAGCAACATCCTGAGAACTTCAGGATGACAAAAGTACTGTGCTAGAGACAGCTGTGTGCACCCCAGTGCCAAGTGATACAGGCTGTACCTGATAGCTTGAAGGAAAAGCTCAGAGCCACTGCCATTTGGAAGCTCATTGCTGCCTACTGATAGTGTTCAACATCCAACCCATTTGATTTGGACAGACTGATTATTAGAGTTACACCCACTGGGGCAGGGGCCTCAGCTGAAAAGGTGACTGCATGCATGAGGTATTGCTACAATGCTGTCAGGGAATGACAGCTATATGCTGATCCCCAGCATGCGCAAGCACTAATGGGCTGAACCTGCTCACACTCTAGCATTTAAAGTGGGAGGTGATAATCCACTCACTGCAATTCCAGAGCAGTAGGGAATGCATAGGCTCTGGCTTAGCTGATCCAGTCATGTGGAAAGCAGTGTGGGAGCACAACATGAAAATCATATGCAGAAGAAATGCATCCACACAAACATCAGGGGCTGGAGTTCACTGTGCAGCACAGGTGCTTCTTAAGGGCACACAGTGTTTGATCAGTTCTCACAGACAAAGCAATGCATTGCGTGGATGCAGGTCTTTTAGCTATGCACTCACTTTGCCTTGTATGAAGACAGAATTTAAACCAATTCGTCAAGCCAAATTGAAAAGAAATCTCTTTTAGGACAGAGAGTTAGTAACAAACAAACAAGCAAACAATTACATAAAATAAGTCCATAAATAAGTGTAGACCATAAATGACCCCATTATGCTATGTGCTCATTTTAGTTTTCTTCTGGATTTACCTGTTACCACCCATATTCCCTTGTGCCCACCCATTCATCTCTGTAGAGGACTGATAGGCAGGATTAGCCTGAGACTGCTGAATCATGGGGCTTTGACTGTGAGCCAGCCTTGGTGACATCAGTGGACTCTGAGGAGTGGTGGCCCCTGTGAAGCCTGGATCGGGCTGCTGACTAATACCTGAAGAAGAAAACGAGGAATTTACCCACTGTGCATTCAGAGTTAACACAAACCTAGAGCTCACACCTGCTGACATGTCTTTACACAGCCCTACTTATATCATCTGGAACCTTTGCGTCTCTTCATTTTCATAAAGCAGTTACAAATACATGGAGGGAAAGAACCATTATGAAACATTATTCCTATTAGAAACTGGTGTAAAGGATAACAGATCATAAAGAGTAGATACCAAATTTAGAGTTGGATGGACATAAAATGTTATATCAGCAGAACTGTCACATAACATTTAATGTAACTATAATATAACTTACACAGTAGATATAAATAAAGAAACTGTATGGAAGCAACTGCCCAGAACAAAGTGGTTTGTGGCTTTGTAAAACAAAGAAAGGAAATGGTATTAATTACTGTATTACACATTGGTTTAAGGGTAAGGAATGGAATGCCTTATCTAAAACTGATTTATATTATTTAAATTAAAGAGTTTTTTGTTTAGTTCACTCAAAATTCAGAGTCCATCAAGCAAATACATACACACATGTGTTTGTGAATACATACACATATGTGTTTGTGTGTGCGAACACACATTCGTCTGCATATAGCTGTATGTAAACAATCACACACACTGCTCACTTCTGCTACTGCTCGTACAAAGAGCAATGCCTGGGGAGTAACTGGTACTAGAGCTAGGAAAGTGGAACCTCCAAGGGGTCCAAACTGCCATGTTTTCCACTGTTTCCAGGGAGCCAGTCAAGAGCCTATGGATCAGGGGCTCGGACCCAGCACTGGGGGGAACACAGGGGAGTAAGGACTGACAAAATGCACGGAGAGGGGTGGAACCAGTACCGTAGTTTGGAGGAAATGGAAACTGCTGTGCATTTGCCTGCGGGATGCGCGGGTTGCTCATGGTTGCTGGGATGCCACCAGTGGCCACCATGCTGGGGGTCATGCTCAAGCCTTGCCCTCGCATCATCAGCGTCCGCTGCTGCACCTGCTGCTGCTGCTGCTGCATCTGCCGCTGCCGCAGGTGCTGGCTCAGGATCTCCCGCTGCCTCTGCGCCAGCATCTGCGCGTTGATGGGGCCCTGGGGAAACCACCGCCACCCATCAACAACCCTGCCAAGGCAACCCATCCCACAGAGGCATCTCCACTAGAGCAATCTGGGAGATTCCAGCCGTCTTCCCCCTCATCACACAACTAACAAAAACATAAAGCAGGAGAGAATAACCTTGTTAATACTTCTGCTGGGAAAGACTTCTAACAGTGCAGGAGTCAGTAACTGAAATAATACCAGTGTTTAAGGTTGCAATGATTTGTAGTTGCAGTGATTTGTAGTTGCAAATGGAGCAGCTCATTAAAAACACACATCTTTAGGAAATTAGAAGCATCGTTAAAAATACAGTGATATCAAATCTTTATTAAACAACCATCCATCCCATGTAAAAATGGGAAAGACTCTCAGAAATAAAACAGCCAAATACTCCCTATCATACAGACTGCATTATTTGTATTGAAACTGTACTGCCATGTAGCACTACTGTTGTATTATATTGGGGCAAGAAAGCAAAAAATGAAGTGACTTTCTTTTTTAAAAGGTGTTATTTTTCTCACCTGTGTCGGCACTCCAGTTCTCAAAGACAGATTCATATTGGAGACGCTGCTGATCTGATTTATCAGCGGCTGCCGATTCTAAAGAAGAAAAAAAACAAACCACCCCAACACCAAAACCCAAAAATTTTTAGAAGGAAAGGGAAAAAGAGAAATGTTACATACAGAGTTATACAGATCTACTTCCCTGATCAGCTGGTCTGTAGATCTAGTTCTACATATCCAAGCAGTGACTAATTTCCGTCCTCAAATCCTACTACCATTCACAGAATGCTGTTTCTTAAAGAGATAATACACCATACAAATAACAACACAGGCACTATGCTGTTTATACCAAACACGCTCCCTTCATAGTTCCTGTTCTTTTTCACTTTGAGACTGGACTGTTGGGGTTTACTCCAAATTAGACCTTATCCTGATGATTGAAGGCAGAAATGATCTTTAGTCCTTAAATACAAAAAGCATTGATAGATCACTGATAGTACTACAAACCTATGTATTTAAAAATGAAACAAGAAACAAGAACTTAATTCTCAGAAGCACACCAAGGCCAAGGGAAAAATAAAGGATGATGACGTAGGTAACAGGCAGCAATAAAAGCAGTTAGATTGGTGGAAAAGTCAAGATAAAACAAATAGAAAAAGATGTATATAGCAAAAAGCACCAATGTAACCTTGCTTAAAGACTTAGTGAGATCTAGGCTTAAATATTGGTCATGTTCTTGCATCGTATTATACAAAGAATAATGTAAAGATGCCAAAAAAGAAGATCAAAAAAGAGAACGTGCAAGGCACTATCTTGTCAAAACTCATTGTGGCTCCTGTTTTTAGCTTAAAAGTGGAATGAAGCAAGGCCTGGTCCATTTAGAGCAAGCTGACCAAGCGTGGAGCCGGGCGCGGACGGGGCTGTACCTGCTGTGCCTGGAGCCGGTGCTGCAGCTGGAGGCGCAGCTGGTTGGGCTGGTTCTGCACGAGGCCGGCGGGGCGCAGGCCGGGCCGCGGCTGCATGCGCAGGGCCGTGTAGCCCGGGCGCTGCCCCATGGCGTGGAAGCTGGGGTCCTGCATGGGCGCGTAGCTGCCCTGCGCCATCTGCGCCTGTGCCGCGTACTGCTGCGAGAACACCGGCGCCTTCTGCTCCATCAGCATGCTGGACTCCTGGCTGGGGAACGCCTCGGGGTCGACAGCTTGGCTCTGCAGAAACACACCAACAATAGCAACAGTTGGTGGGACACGGCTTTCCAGAGGATTATACGGGACTAATGCCGACAGCCTGCGAAAACAACCTGCTAGGATGTGAATGTTTTGAAACAGAAAATTATGTGAGCTTTCTTTACCAAACATAAAACTTAAAAATAAGCAGAATTGTACATTTGAGTATCAAAATATATTCAGGGAGACAAATTCCTCCTCTCTCTTTTCCTTTGTTTTGTTGGTTTTTTTTTTAAACAAAAGCCCACAGTCTGTCTTGTGTTCTTTACACAGACATGGCATTACTCTTCTAATGAATAAAAACCTGAAACGACAAATGCTAGATCAAAATCTGTAAATGAAGTGATGCCAGCATATTTTTGTCATTGAATCTGAGATAAATTCAAAGGTATTACAAATGAATAAGCAGATTTTTATAAGTATCTTTAAACAAAATAGTGACTTCAAATAAAGATGCCTGAAACTATTACAGAAGCTAATGTGAACAGAGTGCCTAATTCTCTCAGGGCACTTTTGCACTAACTGATTATCCATTAGCATAAATAAACTAACACAATTCTAAATTCCATTCTAAATATTCCTCTAATATTTGCTCTAGCCAGAATAATTTTATATCTTATTCCACACTGACCTTGAAAATGAAGTTAATCTAAATTTCTAATGAAAGAAAGTCTTTAAGCTGCTGTAAAATGTTCGAAGGCTATTTTAAAAAACATGTTTTAAAATGAAGCAGTTCTCTCATCTGCAAGATCCTTTAACTGTTTCCACTGAATTATTAATTAAATAGAAATGTATTTACTGCTTAGTTTGAAATAAATCATTATTCATAACTTTTGGTGGTGGCATTCCAAAGCCTGTATAATATTGCATGGAAGTTTTATACTGCAAAATTGAAGTTCACCAATAAATTGTATCTCCAGCTCTACACCTCACTGAGTTCTGTGTTGTACCAAATAGGCTTGGAGATAACTTTCTCATGTTCAGAGCAGAATTTCATTGGTCCTATTTCATATCTAAAATGCAGAGCTAGTTCAGAAGTTATGCTCAGGGTGCTGACGAGTGCTGGGGAATGAAATGGGTATTGCAGACTCCTCTGAGAATATTAAGTCGTTATACAGACATATACTGATTTTGGAAATAAAATTCTGATGCCAGAAATGTCAGGAACTACCTTTGACTCAAAATACTTTCACTTTTACCACATTTTTTTGCACCATATAAGACTGAAATGGGCAAGAACCACATGGAAGTCAACAAAAATAACTGGGGAAGAATGGATGAAAAAGCATAGAACAAAGTTTAGGAAGCACGCTCACAATTTAGAAAAAAAAATTACAGCTAAAGTGCTTGGAATGAAATTAGCTGCCTATAAAACTCATCCCTTAATACACATTAATCAACCAAGGAAAAAACGAAGGGTGAATGTACATATCTCAGGTTTGCTAATCTGAAAGCTTGCTCCCCCATCACACTAAACTCTTGATCTTGCTCTCTGCTCCTAGGTCTTCATGTTCTTATTTCCCTCCTTGTTATACTCTGTTGCTGGCCATGATCTTACCTTTCTCCCCCTACAGCTGTCCCTCTGACCAACATTTTTTTGTTTTGGTTAGTTTAGTTGCATAAAGCAGACCAGAAGAAGGAGATCTAGGTGAGGGTGGCAGGGGAGAAGAAGGAAGACTAAACCAGGGGCTGAGGGAAGGTTTTCAGATGACACTGAGCCATCAAATGGACTTCCACCATCCTAGCTTATAAGAAGTATTTTATAATCCCCTACTTCAACTCCACTTTGACAATATACCTTATAAAAGCAGTATCTACTACATGCAAAATACCATGTCCAGTATACCTGGCTCACTAGTTCTGGTATTCCTAGAGCCCTGTCGATTTCTTCTAAACCGTCAAAGTTCCTCAATGCCATGTAAAGCTGATCCAGGAGAGCACCCTCATCACTTGGTGACTCTGATGAAGGATGATTACACAAGAGATCATCTGGTGAGCTGCCAAACGGTTGCCTGTGAAAACATGAACGCAGCATTGGTAAACATCTGCTGGAAAACATGAAGTAATATCAGAGGATTAGTACTCAAATTGAACTAACAAGTGGAGACAAATTATTTTAATTGCTGCCAATTTTGTTTATAAAGTTATTTTGGATGAAAGTTGTGCTACCCAAGAAGTAACTAAATAGTGTGATTAATGCCTGTCAAGACCCTACAAGCGTGGTATATCTGACAAGCAAGAAAGCCCACCAAAGGTAGCTTGAGCGCTGACTGCGTATTACTGGGCCAACAGAGGACTAGAAAGTCAGTACAGAATATAGTCACTGAAGACAGAAGGCTAAATAACTGCTTTTTAAAAACTAATTGTAACTTTGAATGTCTCATGTCAGATTGAGCATACTAACACAAGTAGTACTCATTTCCATAGACTCCCCTTAGCTGGTTTTCTATCAGGCTAAACAAGCTAAAGAGGTCACAGAGGGGTCTGTGGATTGTCTGAGCTTGTACAAACTGAACATCTGGAGAAGCTGGGCAGAAGCATAAGGAACAGGGAGAAAAGGACACTCCCCTTTTTGTTTGCAGCAAAACACTGCATCAGCTCACCCCAAATGCACACTTGGGTACCAGTTTATACACTTGGTTATGCGCCTTGGAAGGACATCAGCAAGAATTTGGGTACTGTCCGGCAGCGTGTGATGGCTCTATAAATCCCGCTTACCTCACCCCTGAATTTGTATGCAAAGCACACTCACAGTTACAAAGGCAGAATAAAGGTTTATTGTAAACCCAAAGCACAAAACTTCCTGAGAAACAAACTAGATCTGAAATATCACCTTATCTGCAGCCAAATGACACGTTTTTGTTTTGCAATTCACACACCTGCCCTGCTTCATGCACGCTACCACAAAACTGCAATAGAAAATAGAAAGAGCAAAGCATTCTGCAGGCAAGGGCAGCTACAATATGCACATCATGGAAGAATCCCATCCCAGATAATTACTCAGAGACAACAAAAGCTGTCACCCATGGAGGGAGGAAAAGCACTGTATGTGAACCCTTTTTACATGTCTGTTTAGAAAAAACAAAGAAACATGTTTGTGTATTTAGTTTCTATAATGAGATATATGGTTGCCATGGAAGTCTAATCTCTATGTCAAAGCTAAGCAGGAGAGCTGCATCGTCAGGCTATACACTGAAAAAACTCAAAGGATGGCAGGCAGGAAAACTAATAAAAATGTATTCTTTTTAACTGGATGCCAGACAGTGAAAAAAAATAAATATATGACATACCTTAAAACATTGCAAAGTATTAATCAAACTCATATATGGAGAAATTTCTTTAACTCTTATAGATGGAATTATAAATCAGCAAAAGGGAAGAGCAAAAAAAAAAATCCTCTGATTCAAATTGCTTGCAAACTCTAAAGATAACTTACAAGAGGAGATCTATTATACAGAAAAACAATTGATGAGGCTAGCAAAAAAACCATCCCTGAAATTGCAAATGAGCGTGAACACACACGATAAAAAAACCTAAAACATTTGTCAAATTCTGTATATTAAAAAATGACAATTACTTAGAATTTCTCCATTTCTTTGATATACCCCACTGACAATTTCAGTTTTTAATTTAAGAATTACCTTTACTCATTTAGTACATGGCAACAATCAGATTATAAAAATACTGATCTTGGGTATTAATAAAGCAAAAAATGGCAGCATCAACCAATTAATTGTCTCCGGTTGGGGTGTAAATGATCAAAATATTGTTACTTCCAGATGCAATGCAATGGGAATTTTTTCCACCATCTTCAGCTATAAGGAAATTATGCAAAATGCAAAGGTAAAAAAAATTGGAAGAATTAACTGCCTGGCTTGCTGACCAGACATGACCCTGTATTTTCTTTTAAGGTGTAATTTTTAAAGTGAATAATTCAGTTATACAGACAGTGCATTTTGCATATGGATATGCTAACTGAGGGAGACACCAGGAAACATCTCACAAAGCATGGAATATAACAAAGAAAATGCCACGTATTTTTGTGGATAATATTTTTGGACATCCTAATGAAAACTAAGAGAATGTAGTCAGAAGATTAGCATTTTTTTCAAACATACTTTTTTTCCAAATGTATCCACTTCATTTTCTTTTCAGTGATCCCCCAATTTACTACTTACACAACTGAAAATATTTCAACATTTTGCACTTGCTTGTCTATTCTGCATTCCTTGGACATTCCATATATACACAGTTTCTCTGAGCTGCAAACTTTTTGGAGAAGACATGGCTCTTTTTTAAGAAGTCTAAAATGCTTATAACAGTTCTGCCATCATTTAGAAGTCCTAATGATGAATGAAGTTATTAATACATTACATATGAGTTAATGAGTTGTGACCAAACTGCAGTACTGATTACTTCAGGAGGAGCTAACTTCAGGGAAGACACAGCCTTCCTTTCACTTCATCTTTCCTTCCTCATCTTTTACAGAATTTAGGTCAATTAAAAAACCCAAACAAAACATAATTAACCATGTCCTACATCACTTAAAATGCTGCAGGAAGGGACAGACATTAGGACTACATAGCCATGGCTAGTACTACTGGCACTTTTCCACATTTAATTTTAAGTGTAATTGTTAACAAAAGGACAGAAAAATCAGACAGAATCATGCCCATGTTAATGCTCCAGAGATGAAAAATGGTGCAACTATACCTCAAGTGCTGGCAGCATTCACTGTGATACAGAACTTTCAATTCATTCAATGCATTATGCGGAAAAGATAACATTTATAAATATTACTGGAACGCACATACATTTCATGAGCACACATAATTACAAAAATTAAATTGATGTACATTTGGTAAATGTTTTATGTAGAACTTTGTTTCCATGAGGTGTATAAAATACAGGCCTGCACAATCTCTCTGTGCTCCAATGTGACACCAAGACTCACCTGTTCTGATTACCAAAAGTTGCCTGCTCTATAGGCAAGATGCTGTCTGGCCATGGTGCGGTCTGATTTGGAGGTGCCTGTTGTTGGCTGTACTGAGGTCCTCCTATGTTCATCTCCAACTCAGATGGCCCTAATCAAGAAAAAATAACCACATAATTTTTCTGAAGAGAAGCTACTTTCACATTAATTCTTTCAATTGAGTTACCTATGTTATGGTAAAAGCAAACAAAAGCATTAAGACCTCAGCAACATTACACTTAAAAGCATCATTATTCTTTTGTTAAAATTTGCTTTTAAATTTTAGGAAAACATGAGTACTCTGAAAAGGTTCAAAATTATAAAATAGCAGATGCAACATCGTAGATGCAAAAATTATTAAGACAAGCATAAGAAAAAGACAGTAGACAGAGTCAGTACTATAATGCACTTGGCTTTAAGTGACCATGAGCTATTATCATTACACAGCATTTCCCCTAAAAGATCCCCACAGTCTTTAGTGAACCAAGGCAACTTCATATCCTCTTTTCTTTGGCCACACAACCATGGAGCTAGAGAGTAGCAGGAACTATCCCTCTCAATAAATGTGTTAAAATTTAGTGTTTTAGACACCTTCTTTCCCACGTCCACAGGAAAATTGCACTGTGGAATACGGTTCTCATCAAATCTACAACTGAAGTGAGAGATTTTTACTTTTTTTTTTTTTCCTGCTTCATCTTTAACAATGCAGCGTACACCAAAAGGAACAGCTCCATGTGCCACTTACCCATATTCATGACCTGCGATGGAAGCATCTGCCTTGGGCCAGGCTGGTTGCTGGGTCTCAGGGGGATGCTGGCTGTGGGGTTGCGGATCATGCCTGCCTGCACTGGCCTGTTCATGGTGCCAGCTGTGGGCGCACAGGTCACCCTCACTGTGGGGGCCTGGCTGCCCCAGTCTCCAGATGCCATGGCAGGCCGAGGGGCACTGCCACCCATCATTCCTGCACAAAAACCAAACACACTTAGGAACCAGCACGTGATCAGAACACCCTTAGCACTGCTGCTGCCCGAGGAGCTGCATTTTCAGCACTACCAATGCTGCAGTTTCACTCAAAGCACACTGTACCACAGCTGCCCATCCAGATGTGCAAAGCTACAGAACGATGCCTTATGCTGCCTAGTCAAGGGACTGGAGACTGTGATACATCTTACAAGAGGAAGATCCTTTTATCATTTCCGAAACGCTGCTCAGAGTAAGTGTTCCCACATGTAGTCTGCAACAGGTGCTGAGGGTGTGTGGATAGCCTTAACTTCCTTCCTCAGGAAATGAATCACGTTTGCTGATGTGTGTGTCAGTGCTTTACTTTCCAAGTGCTAAGTGAGAATGGGGACTTGAGTAACAACATGTTAACGCTTTACACACTCGCAAATTAGAAGGATTGAGTATCAATTCATCTTCTACAAACATCACTTGCAACCTAGAGTCTTCATAGCTTCAAGGCCCACCCAGATAATCTCAGACCAATGTACATGGCAGGGAAATTACTCAGAGGAATTTTCCGATAGATGTTGAAGTTCATTACCGTTATTATAGGGGAAGTCCTCCCACATCTACTGTAAACAACTGATACGTTTTATTTACACTTGGAATACATAGAATACTACACTCTGACAGTAGCCAAAAAAAGTCAAGCAAAACCCAACACAAAAAACTCCAAACCCCCAAAGATGGCATTAATAGTATTGATACATTTCAATTTTAATCAGTCAAGAGAGTAGATAAAACACTGATTTCAGGTTGGACTACCAGTTCAGATTGCTTTTCAGTTGCATTGTGCAACATCCCTAAATGAACACTAAAAGCCACACAAACAATTATTACTTATCAGTTCAATTATTTGGTGACATATAATCAGAGAAAAACCTTCTGAAGAGGGTCTTTGTTTCAGCTGCTGTACAAAATTTGCTTTAGTGTTACATCCTCAGGTTTGGTCCATTTGTGTACATATTATGTCAGCTGAAATATGTGCTATGCTAGAGCAAGGCAGGGACACAGTAATACTCTCTAACTTGTATCATAAAATGAATAAATCCTCTAATATGTATACAGAACATGAAAGTAACAGGACACTTGAAAGAATACAAGTTGATCTCTAAACTGCTCAAATAAAATATTACAGTGTCTGGCTGCGTGTCTCTTTTAATACTGATGCAAATGAAATACAAAAACTTGACACCAAATAGCCAGCTGAGAGGACTTACAATGCCTGTTTATTTACTCAGAGCTCTTACAGTGGTTGTCTCACACTTGCACAATCTCAGACTATGCACTAGTTGAAATAAATCCATCAGCCAGACTTTTCTTGTCAAACAGGCTGTTAATTGCAACACCTGATGGTTCCAAAAAGGAGCTAAGGCTACGAAATAAAGTATAATTGAGGGTAAAGCCAACATCATAAGGGCAACAGTATTGCCCATGATTTCATTTTGAAAGACCCATCTCTATAGGTAGGTAAAAAGCAGGACTAAAAATAAGCAGACACAGAAATTAAAAATAAATATGCCAATACATAACATCCCACAAAACATAATTTCTTTCAGACTTTATGTAAAGTAATAATCTGCACTGGTATTAACCCAAATGTTAGGCTGCACATGCTATAGGCTGTTACTACAGTATATTTTTAAAAAAGGAAAATCATCTTACCTGTGCTACTGTTGCCTAAAGTTCCTTGACTTCCTAACATCCCCTCATTCCTGCCCATCAGTCCCGGCTGAGGTATCACTGAGTAGGGGCTACTCGTTCTTATGGGTGGGAAAGTTCCTGCACCTGTTGGGTTCTGCAGTGTTATGTCAAGCGGTAAATTCTGGTTTGGTAATAACCTGCCCAGTTGCCCTGCTCGTGGGTTATTAAAAGCTAGATAGGAGGAGCAAAGAAAAAAAAGCAAAGTTACAAGAATGGAAACTTCATTAGGTAAAAAAAAAATGAAAAGAAAAAGAACCCAGACACAATTAAAGCTCTTGGGCTCAGTCATTTAACGTTGCATAATTTACCCACTCCATATCTGTCTGAGAAACATCCCATCTTGACATTTAAATGTAAATTTCAGAATGGAACATTCTGACACTAAACATAAACCAGATATGACGTATATTTTAAAAAAACTTTAAGTGATGCAATTTAACTGACAGAAGAGCCACTACAGCAAAATACACCACTACGGGATGTGCATACTACTGCCAATTAATCTTATACCTAGTAGGACTGTAATTGCATGCAGATGTCATCCTGAGGCAGATTGTTAGGAACTATCTCAGTTTTGAAAGTTTTCCAGCATAAGCTGTGCCCCTGAAGAAGTTTTCAAAATTAAGGACAGACAGACTCTGTATTGGATCCCACAGGCCCATTTCAACATATCCCTCTTAATATTTTGGTTTTTTACATTTTTTTTGTCATTAATAAAAATAAATACTTTCATGATTCAGCAATAACAAAAAAAACCAGTCCAGAAACAGAACTGTGCCACCATAATATTCTGGTAAATCAGAACTATCCTGGATGGTTACTGCCACCTTTATGTAACTACTTTCTTCTGGGTTGTGCTTTTAAAATCAGCCTCTGCAAATAAAACTGCAGACTGCCTCAGCAAAGTGAGTTTCAGACTGTGACTGGCAAGCATCTGGCTCAGCTGGTCTTTGGGCAATGTTCCAATGCATGAAAGCATCCTCTGTGTGCTCAATTAGTTCTAAAACATGAATCAAACACTGACCTTGTAGCTTTGATTCCATTTCCAATCATACCCATAAAATACATGCAAGTAAATTAAACATTTTTGTGAAAGTATTATTTGCAATACTTTCTGATAGTTTCCCCTAGGAGTGGCTCTGATATAATAGCATCCTTAAAGCAACTTCTGCATTTTTGTGTTCATCACATTACTGAGAAGTTAAATTAATGCTTTCTTATTTTAGATTGAAGTAGTGCTACTTTTGAATCCAAAAACTTAGATGAGGTTTAGTGAGTTTGTTAAAATGTACAGAAATACCTCATAACAGAGGTATCTTACTTTTATTTTTATTTTATAAAACCAGACTACAAGAATTTATAGTATTTATTTTTTAATATACATTCTCTGCTAGGTGACTCTGCTTATATGTGTGTACAGAAAATATATCACACCACATACACCTAATTCCTAACCATGAGATCTAAGTCTTGTCTTGTCTGCCTGTTCAACTAAGTAAACAAAACTTAGTCATGAAGCAAAAATTATTGTCTCAAGATTAGGGGCATCACAAAGTCTAAGGACTGAAGCAAAATTGAACTTCAGTGACAGTTTCAGAACAGTTTGCTCCAGAAATTTGAAAAACCACATAGATAAATGAGTTATTGTCTGTGCAGCTTTGCCAACACCCACTAATATTACAAAAAGGAATTCTGGAAATGCAGCACAAAATAACAACACACCTGATGAGCTGTGATGGTGCTTAGATCACATATTCTACTCTTTGTCAGGATGGGAGTGAAGGAGGCTCCCTATCCCACATGCACCAGACTCTAGCAATTTGGCAGATCTAGCAGCCTTTCTATTTTTCAATAGACAAAAATATTTTAAGTATCTTCATGTAAAACCTGTAAAATTAAAGTTGGCTATTTCTTTTGAAAAAACCAGCAAAAAACCCCAAATCTGTTTTGGAATTGTGTATGATTTGACATTTATTCTACACTGCTTTCTTGTGAGCATATGAGAGGCCCCTCACTATTTCTGTGGACCTGTTTTCTGTATGCTCTTCTACTGAAAACAAGGCAGAAGTTCCTAGGGGAACCAGGCACAAACACAAGACTGAGCTGGGGGAAAAAGTTTTAGGGTTTTAATTTAGATGGGAAACAGGATGCTGCTTTTACAGAACTGCTGCTAACCACCAAGCCACTCTCATTTACAGTCATACTGCTGCTGTGCTGACAGTAGCTTTGAAAGTAGATTTAAAGCTAGGCTAACCCTAGAAAGCCAAAAGGCTGGAAGGAACAAATAGACATTGCTTCAGGAAGAATACAGAGATTTCCTTCTGATTTTTGTGCTGTAGCTGTTAGTACCTCTGTACTCACAAAATCGAGTACACATTAAACCCAACCATCTTTCTATGAGGAACATGGACAACAAGTAACAACTTAAGAATATGAAGTGGCTTTAATATGAATTTAAATACTAATATTTATTGATAGATTATTAGTATTTATCTAAGCATTTTTAAGTGATTTGAGTGAATTTGAAAGTGGTTCAGGGTTAGTTTAATATTATCAGAATGACTAAAAATATTAACTAAACCCTATGTTTTAAAAGAAAAAAACCTAGAGCAAGGAAGTAAATAGATGCAGCCATCCTAGCCAACAGGAGCAAAAAATGAAGCAGTGTTTTTCTATGCTATTTTATTCAACATTAGCACTTGATAATACTCCTGTCTTGCTTGTTTTCCATTATTCTATGATGGCAAACCAACGTTTCAATGCTGATTTGTAAGCTGTTTAATAAGGTTAAGGAAAGCTGTCAGCTGGAAGTGACTCAAGTAAAAGCCACAATCTCGAATTAAACTTGGGCATTCTTAATCTTCTGTCTTTCTATTAATCTTGTGGTTTTAGAAGACTATCCTTCATGCTTAGAAAAGCCTCTCTTGCACCTTTTGCTGCAACAGATGCCAGAAAGGAATGATCTGCATCGCAAAGTATTGCACGTGCTCTCCGTGCCAAAACCCTCACAACAGCAGCATCATATGTAAGTAAGCACAGGAGGGGATGTTTCATTTGAGGGTACCCCTTAAAACTTCTCCGAGGACACAGACTTCCAGGGGGTGTGAGTTAAGACACCACTCCCGTGTGTTTGGAACTGGGACGACCGCAGATGGCGCTCTGGCACCGCACAACACCAGCCCAGGGCTGGGAGCTGCCCAGTTCCTCCCTGGCTGACCCGGGGGCACCACCACCCCCGTGCTGGGGGGTTCCCAAGTTCGGTGTGTGCACTCACTGCTCTGTGAAATCCTCATTGCTGGTTTCTGGGTGGCCACTGCTGCGCCAGGGCTGCTGTCACTGGTGAGCTGCATGAGGTCATTGATGATGGCTTGCTTGTCGACCGAGCCCGCTGGCGCGCCTGGGCGGCTATCTGGGAAAAGCTGTGGTAACTGGCTGTTCTGCAGGTCATCCAGAATCTCTTCCAAGTTATCCAACTCACTGCCTGGCTGCAACAAAGAACACACAAACCCACAGTATACGTCGCTGCTCGCCTGCTGTTGGCGTCCTGCTTGCTTCCCCCACCATCACACTCGCCCCAGCCTTGGATGTGTCTGGAAATGTGCCTGCTGTGGAGGGAGCTCACAGTCCTGTTGGAAGGGGGCTGTGCAGGCTCCCCAGGGCTGGTCTGCCTTGCTTTTGGGGAGCCCAGTGTGACACTGGCACCCCTTTGAAAGCCCCACATTGGGACAAATGATTCCATGCCTTGGGCAGCAGGGAGATTCTTCCCTGTGCACTCTGTGATCAGTGCTGACAGCAGGCATAACAGGAGATCCAGGAGTGCAGACGATGGGGGTTTATGTAGGTATAACCAATATTTCTTTCAGCACAGTTATATTTCTAGCCTCTTTATGACTTGATTAAAAGCATACAATCAAAAAGTTACTTTATGGCTATAGCAATTCCCCATATGCCTTTTCTCTGTTATATTCAAAACCTGAACACTGAATAACTCATATATATAAGTTAACTGGCAAGATATATACCTAGGATTGGGAATTTATTTTGCTCCCAACTTCCCAAATCATTGAAAATAACTTCTCTAGAGTATAAAAACTACATAGGAATTTACATTCAAATTCAGTAGAAAACTATAATGAAATAAAGATGGGAGAAAAATTAAGTTCATCTTATACTTACATAATTACTGACCTGCTTGTTTTTCTTAAATATATTGATTTTCACTGGTATTCTCTTTTGTCAGCTTCTTTGTCTAAAAACTCTCAAAATTACAATCCTTTTCTGACTGAAATGTGGAAATCATTGCAACTATATTCTACAATTCTAAACTTTTGATAAGGGTAAAAATTAAGAACAGGGCGTCCAGTTTCAGTTACTACCATCCTAAACAGTAAATATATCTTATCAGTATTTATAACAAATATCTACTCAAAATCAGTGTCTTCATTAGGAAAGGCACAATGACAGAGGAGAGGCAGAGTGAGCAGCCACCCACGAAGGATGGGGAACTGAGAAATAACACCACAAACGTGCAGCACTGAAATACAATTCTTCCTGGGCTTTTTTTTTTTTTTTTTGTCCTTTCCCACATCATGAACTTCTTACTGAGAACAAGCTTATGCCACAGATCATAGGATACTGTAAGAATACCTGAGATGGCTCTAAACTACCTACTGAGGCTTTCACAGGCTAGCTAGGAAGCACTGCACATTAGTCTGTACAGAATCCCTGCTGTCACATCTAACCTGCTCCTGGGAAGTCCAGCGATTTTATTCAAAGGTAGCTAAAATGCCCCGAGGTTACACTGCTACGTGCCTTTTTTGGGTGACTGACTGCAAATAAACACTGCATTATTTTTCATTCCTTCTACATCATCTCCTAGTCTCACAAATTGTAGTATATGCTGCAAAACAGGAGGGAATTCACTCCATTAAAAGGCAGCATGTGGGTGATCTAGAGGCTGGCGTTATTGGTAAAATGGTAGGAAATCAGAGAATCAGAGGACTGGAAGAAATTCAATGTCTCCAGGCAAAATCAGTGTATGCCATTCCCTACGGAAATTCATACAATTGCTTGTTAAAGACATCCAGAGACAGAAAATCCACAGCTTCCCTGGAGAATTCATTTCAGCACTCTGCTATCCTTACTACTCTTGTTGGGTTTTTTTCTCAGTCTCAATGCAAAATCTCTCACACTGAGATTTAGACCCTTCCAATCATATTTTGAATCTGGAGAACATACTGTATTCCCCTTTCTTTTTCTAACTTTTTCTGTATTTGAAAACATGCGCCCTTTTGTGTTTTAAGCTGAAATTAATAAACAATCTTAACTTGTGACTTTTCTTCAGCAAATAACCTGTTTTCTAGGCATCTCATTACTCTTGTTGCTCCTGTGGATTTCTTTCAGTTGATCCACACTTTTGCTGAAGCCATGTCCTAGACAGGACTTAAAATGAAGCCTTACAGCTGCTGGGTAAAGCAGAAAATTTTACTCTACACATAATACACTCTGATGGAATATTCCAGAAAAGCAAGCGATTCTTTTAATTACATGACATTACTGATTCTCACTCATCTTGTCATCACCATGATCCCTAGAACAGCTCTGAAAAAGTCCTATTTAGTCAGTTATCCCCTCATTTTTAAAAAAAATCTGAGACATTATTCTTGACTAATGGTAATAAATAGCATTTATTCACCCTGAATGTTCTAACATTTTGTCTCTGTATCTCTTCATTGCAGCTGAATTTGAATAGTGTCCTCCGGTGTGTTTGCAGACATTCAAGTGTCACACACAGCTTTACCAAGCTCTATTGTCATGTCAGGTCATTTAGGTTAACTAAAACACTGAGCAACTCTAGACACTGCACGAGTCCTGCAGCATCCCCATTTTGATAGTGAATCCTTCAATAACTACTTTGTGTGGAGGGATTTCCAAACAGCTTCCTACCAACTCACAGCAGTTTCATCTTGACCATGCATCTCTACCCTGCCTTAAGGAAAAGGGCCAAAGAGCCTTACTCAAATCTTATGACCTGGAGATGCTGTTTCTCTTATGCCAACAATCCTGCTACCCTCCTGCTGCAGGAAAACAGGTTGACTGGTCCAAGATTACCTTTTCTTGACAAATCCCTCTGATGACTCTCTGCTTTCCAGGCAATTACAAGCAGCTGGGTGGACCCAGCACATCAGTAGAAAAGGCTGAGCCAGGAGGAATCAAATGTGATTATACGAAGCCTAAATCACTGCACGGACAGGTGATAAGCAGATTCAAAAGGTGCTCCAAGAGACAGCCATGAGTGATGTTTATAGGAGCTGCAGTTTGAGCGATGGGAGATCGGGTACAAGACCGCAAGAGCCAGGAGAAGAGACTGATATAGAGCACCATAAATTATAGAAGGATGATTCAGTACTCTTTGGGGGAATTAAGACATATGGCCTTCATTACATGTATCTGAGACAACAGCAAAGGGAAGTTTTATATGTTGCAGGGGGGTTTTTTGGTTGGTTTTATGCGGGATTTTGTGTCATCTTTTCTTTTAGCATTCTGGCTACTGCAATTCTGTGTTCAAACACTAGACATAAAAAAACCCCTCAAAACCAAGCCTAACAAAACACCAATGAAGAACATGTTGATCCAAATGTGTCAGAAAACTGCACTAAGAAGCTTTTAATTCCTCTCAGAAGTAGTAAAGAAAGGGCAAATACAACAGATGTATTACAAGGACACAAATATATAACCTTCTCCTTTTTTTTGCTTAATAATCAATATTAAATATTTAATCTTTATATTTTTACAAGGGTTCTCAACTGCTACAAAAGCGCCAAGAGATTTGGAATTAACACCAACCTATGTTAGCTTAAGTCTTTCCAGACTCACGCTCAAATGGCACCATATGTGCAGAAACTAGCATTCAAATATTTACTTGGTTAGTTTCATGGGGTTTTTCTTTTATTTATATTCCATATTTATTTTGTTAATGGTCTAAATTGAATTTTATGCAAATAGAAGGCACACCTAAGGTCCTTGTAAAACAATTATTTGTCAGGAATTTAAAAAAAGAAGCACCTGATAAAGTGCTAAGCATCACAAGAAAGTTCTTATGTGGGTATTTTCACTATGTCTAAGTAATGCAATTACGACAATCTCTGTAGAACTTGGACATTAAGTGCCAGAAAGTGTAAACCAAATAATTCTCAGGAATATTTTTGCATTTGAAAAAGTACTTATTTTATACTGTCATACAGAGAAATACAGATTAAAGTTAAGTGCTTGAAGAATTTTTTCAGCTGTACTGAAAGGCAGCTGCACCTCAACATGAAGTTTGGTTTACAAAAGTTGCTGTGTCAAATTCTAGCTTCCATGGATTGTAAAGCACGGGATAAAATACTCAAGTCTCCGGAAATCTCCTTCCTGCCATGGGCAATGCCCATGGCTTGCACTGTGACCCTGTATTCTAAGGACTTACAACAGGATGTCTTTTGGTAGGGACACAACTTGAAACTACACCTGACTTACATAAATTTGAAGTTAGCTCATCTTCTACCTCAGAAGTCTGGGCAAAGCATTTGACCATAACAGGCAAACAAAACCAAATCCCTGCTCCAAACTGGCAATAAATTAAAGGATTATGAAAAGAAGGGAAAAGGAAATTAGAAGTGGAACGAATACAGTATTTTTCTCCCTGGTAACTGCAATAAACATAAAATTGGCTAGAAATCCTATTAAATTTTCAAGCTAGTCTATGACTAACATTTGAAAACAGAACTCTAATTGAAAGACATTTAGAAAATGGAATCCCCATTCTAAGGTTTTGATAGAATTTCAAGAAGAAACCAATGTTCCTTATGAACTTAATGGATTCTGGACTATTAAAACCAGAAATTGGTTCTTTAAAGATGAGTGGCATAGGTAGAGAAAATATGTTAGTATTGGGAAGATACTGGTTTCCACATAAGGCACAAGCACAGCAGAGTCGATAAAGTATGTGAGGAACACCAGAGCATTTTCTGAGTTTTAGGACAAAAAGGTACATGCTTGAGATGATTGCTGGAACAGCATTTGTACAGACTGTTGCACTGCAAAGTCCCTGTCAAACAGGCTGTCTTTATGGTCTACTGAACAAAAAAGAGGACAGTATGCTTGTGGAGATTAGGATTTTATTCCACACTCTCCCAAGTGACTTCTCAGAGAACAAGCTGCTTTAGCAATGCAATATCTAACAGTGTTCATATTTCTCTGACATCCCCCTGTACTTTCACTCTCCTTCCCCTCCAAGCTGTCAGACAGTCCTTGCCACATCTGACCAACTCCTCATCACTGCAGGGGCTGCTCCTGGCAGTGGACAGTCAGGGAGAGTGGGAGAAGGCAAGCTTACTGCTGAGGGACACTCTCTTCCCTTTCTAACCGTGGTGAAGCATATGAGAATTTGTGATGCTTGACAGCAACAGCCCCACTGCGGTTGGTGCTGTAGGAAAAACCCCACTGTGTGTCCCCAGCAGGTCCCTCTTTCATCCTCTCCCCTACAGCTGCTCTAACTGGAATAGCAATCAGCCTAATAAAGTTTGATAGCATCCTCCCACCAAGGAAGGGAAAAAGGTACGACAGTGCTGGAAATATTCTCTGCCATTTGAGAGAGGCTTCCTGTCAGTCGCTGCTCTCTGCAGAAGAGTATGTTTAAACACACTACCTAGAAGACTGCTATTTTTAGTACAGTGGTGCACTTCAAAGCATTTCCTGCTCAGAAAGTCACACCAAAAGTAAAAGGAGAAAATGCAGTGGCTCTGTTGCCTCCCAACACACTGATCTCCCTTGTAGAGGCCATCCCACTGCTGCTCTGCTGCAGTTTCCAGAGAAACTGCACACTCCAGTGACTAATTACTTAAAAATACAACATTCCTCAGGGAGGAGAAGTTTTAAATAAACCTGCAAAATAGGTAACACAAGCACAAGGCTAATTTTTACATATGGGAGGAAGAAGGAGGGGGAAGGATGCAGGAGGATGGAAGAATTTAGCTCAAGAATCTGTGTTCTAGTCTTGTACTAAATAGTTCCAGCTTTGATCTAAATATAGGCAATGAGCACTTCCTGTGGGAGACCATCTTCCAAAGCTAAAGAGTTTTGATGCTAAATATTTTCAGTGATTTTATAATTGAGGTAAAGTGGTTATTTGTTTAAAGGCCTGGCCTTCAGATAGTTAAACACATTATTCTATATTCCCCACCATTTCCTCTCCTACTCCATGGAGTAGGAGAATGCTGGACTTCTGTTCATTCAGCTCCAGGTTTCACTGCATTTTAAGTGGGTTTTAAAGCTCTACTTACAATCAACAGGAGCAACAAAAGCCCTTCTGTCATTATCCAGCAGTCTTCCATCACAGTGACAGGCCTGGCTTCTCCATACCTTGGTGCTGAGGAAGCCCTTACCACTTTATCACGACTCCTGCACTGCTTTGTGGTTTTCTGAACAAACTCAACTCCTGGACCTTTCTGTACCTCCGGTTCTCTCCCTCCTGGGAGACAAATTCTGTCTTCAAATTTTAAGAAAAGGCAATACATCCATAGCCCACACTTCAACCCCCTCAAATCCCTCCCCAACCTCAGAAACATAAAACCTAAAAATAAAGAATGAATAGACTATTCACTTTACGAAGTTCATCATTCAGGAGACCTGATTTTCAACTGCTTGAGGTTGGCAATGCTTGTAGACACTGAAGTCTCTTTCTTGAAAGTTGGTTTTATAGTTAGTCTCATGTTTACATTTAGAGTGAGACACAACTTGCCTATGAAAAAGTAAAGCAAGTAGTTTAAACTGTTGACCTGTGCTACCAGCTGTCAATGGGAATATCAGTAAAGAGCGGCTTATCTCATCTGGTTTAGACACACATTAGGAAAAGATAAAAAAAAATCCTGGAGTATTTTTCTGTATTTCTATCAGCAATAAAAGGAGTTTGTAGGACTAGCTTGGACTAGACAACAAAGTTCTAGAAGGGACAAAATCTGCTCTCTGAGAATTGGTTTGTAAGCTATGATGTTTCTTGTATACTACACAGAGACCATGAAAGAGGAAATTTTAATTCCTTTAGGAATTTAATTCTTGGGGCATAAACCACCTGAAGGCCATGATTTTGATCTATGGATGAAGGGCATAACTTTTTTGGTGATTACCAAATCTTACATTCTTGTTGAGTACCTAATACTGCAGGATTGAAGATCTCTGCTTTGAATCTAGTACTGACTTCAATGTTAAGGATCTGAACTAGGAATTGAAATCCATCAGACATTTAAAAAATAGCCAATTCTTGCCAGTTTAGCGGTGAATTTCTTGATATCTGTGTTTGTCTAGCCTAATGAACCATAAGCTCTCATAGAGAATCTAAACCCTACTTCTACAGACACTACAAAATAGAGGCTTCTATTGAAAACTAAACTAACATCCAGGCTTGAGGATAGATCAGTGTAAATTTCAGTGAGGAGAAATTTTGGCTTGGTTTCCCCTAAAGCACTGGAAGGATTGAAAAACCACAATTGCTCCGACATGGCAATAGTTGTCAAATTTTGTTGAAACAAAAGCAGCAAAGTAACCTTAGGAGTTGCCTGGATAACTGAGATTTTAACAATGCTGCATCTACACTGGAGTGGCATGTTTGGCCTCTATGTTTCGAGGTTATAACCACTGTTGAAAGAATTGTCTACTAGTTATACACTGCCAAAAGGGCAAATAAAAAAAAATAATCCAATGTTGTGACTTAGGGCTAAGAAAATGTTGTCTATCCCTCCTCAGCTTCACAATACAATATAGAAAATATAAAAAAGAATGTCTTTATACACACAATAAAAAAATACAGTAGGTTAAAAAAATAAACAAGCTCAAACCTAGTCCACACATTAAAAAATATACAAAATTTTTAAAAGTAAGGATATGGCTGTGAATGAGAGACATGAACGTTTGCATTGTCTATGATCTGATCATGATTTACAAACTAAGGTTTCACACACAGGCCTGCCCAGGGATTAATGACCAGCTGGGAGATTTGATAGTGTAGGACAAATCTAAGGATCATTAACTCCAACTAGTTATAACCTTCCCAGAAAATGCTTTATACCAAAATTGATATTGTAATTACCCATTTTATAAATAATATAAACCGTAATATTGAAGTAGCAGATTGCTTTTGTTGTGTCCCTTTTTCTTGCAAAGCTCTGAAAACTGAAGCACTCTGGGTGATGTGGACCTGGTGCCTTTGGAAAGTAAATTCTGTATGAAAGCCAGTGACATAACACTATTTAGCATAGATGCCAACAATACACAATTTATTATTGTGTTGGACAGCACAGCAACAAGTAATCTTGCACAGAATACAAAGAAATTCTGAATGCAAAATTCGAAGCAGATAACCTTGCACAAGGAGACATGATCCCTGCACTGAAGGATTAATCACCCACAGAAACTTGAGGCTGAATATAAAGAATTTTTAAGACGACAAGAAAACCCCAGCAAATTGTCCAAATCAGCACAGAAGTCTCTTTGCTTTGATTTTAATTTGCAGGTCAAGCATAGCACAAAGACCAGTAACACAAAGTTGTTATCAGTCCTTTCAAACAACCCCTGTTCTTGAGTGTGAACCTGTTTGCCATGGGAGGAGTGTAGTCGCTATGCTGGGCTAGGTCAAGGACCCATTTAGCAAGCACAACTGCAGTTCAACATCAGCCTGTGGGAAAAGCTGTCAATTAGTCAGCACTAACCAAGAGTCACGAGTATTTTCTCTTTGCCTGGCTACCATCTGGGAAAGGCACCCTGCATTATCCATCTCCTCCCAGGCAGAGCCTGTGCTTTTACACAGAGTGATGATCACAACCTAGGAACACTGACTGGGAAACAGTGAAGACTGGATTACAAAGGACAGGTAACAGCCTCCTGAAGTGCCAAGATGCTACTCTCAGAGGAAGTCAGATGGCAGGAATGCAGGCCAAACAACTCATTCACACATAATACAAAAATTAGCTTACCTGTTCATTAGGCTCAAAGCTTATCTCTTCTTTTTCCGTCCTCATAGCTATTAACTTTGTGCTACCAGAAGGGTCTGTCTTACTGTCCAACCGCTCCAGTTTTGGGGGTATGTCTGGTAAACCAATATCTTTAGTATCATCTTTATCTAGCAAGTAGCGAAGTAGTGCATTATTATTCTTCTTAGGACTCGCTGGCTCCTGTTTGACAGTCACCTCTGAACCAGGAGCTGTGCTACTGGACTCCTGGTTCAGTTCTTTGCCTGTGGCCTCTGCTGTGAGCTTGGCCAAATCTACAGGAGAACTACTGTCCTGCAATAGTCTGTGCAAAATTTTATGCTTCTCCTTGAGCGAGGTTCCGTGCGCTGAACCAGACCCAGGCAACCCTCCCGCGGAGTCCTTGCTAATGTCTCCCATGGTACTGGACAAAGGTGAAGGCTCCATCTGATCTGATTTGGTGGTCAGCAATTGTAAGAGCTTTGTCTGGCTTTTTCCGTCGTGCAGTTTATTCTGTCCATCAGGTCTCTCGCCACCGACAACTGGTGGTATGTTGCTATCGCTGTTGTCTTTCTGTTCTCCTGAATGGCAGCTGCTCTCTGCTTGTCCAGTTGTACCTTCTGATTGCTCCCCATATATTCCAAAGCAGTCTTTAGAGTCCAGGCTTCCCATCTTGCTTAGCTGGGGAGGATTCATATTCACAGGGGAATTTTGTAAATTTCCCATTTTTAGGTCAGGTGAAGCCAACGACGATCCTAGAGAAACGCCGTGGCCCTCGCTGAGGGCCTGAAGTGCGTTCAGGGAACTGTTGGTGTAGTTATGGCTATTTCCTGTGCTGCTGCAGACTCCCACAGGTGAATGTAAGCTTCCTGCAGGGGAGAACTGACTGGGTGGGATGCGAGGACTTCCTGCCACTCCAGGGCTCACGCGATGCCTTGGGGAAAGCATAGAGTTTGGCTGCCCTGGGTTCATGCCAGGACTGCTTTGTGAGGGGCTATTCATTTTTAGTGCATAGTTACTACCCTGAGGAGTGGATGCTTGTATGCTTGACACATGGTTCATTCCCCCTGAACCACCAAACCTGCCTGCTGGCATGCCCACTTGTTCCTTTGGGCCATTTATGGCAAAATTTATATTGCTACTGATGGTCATATCCTGACCTGGGTTCCCAGTGCACATGGCCTGATGGGCAGGGCTGCTGGAACTAATTGGGTTCAATATCTTCCCCATTCCTTGTCCAGTCAAATCCTGATTCATTCCACAGACATTCTGCTCTCTATGTGGCAAGGGGAAGAAAAACAGCCTGTTAGCTAAATGACAGTGGCCAACTTGCAATTACATTACGGAAAAAGAAACAAAACCCCAAACCTCACTTTAACACAAAACCCCTACAATCAAAAACAAATCAACAATTTGACAAAAGTGATATGCAACTCTCAACATGGCTGAACATTAACAGTATGGTTTTTCACTACCTCATTAGGAAACAGTGGAAGAGAGGAAAAACAAAATTAAACCTCGCTTAAATGACTGTCATTAGAAATGCTGACAGATTACTATTTCAGACTCCCTTTAACAAATCTCTCCTCTACAATTTCGCAAGAGCTAACTTCTAGACCTGACAGAAATCTCAACTGAAACATCTGACCCAACAAATACGTGTTTTACAAGACAGCTGCGGACGGCTGTTTGCTGGAGTTTTGAATTTCTGTGAGTTAGCCCCACCACAAGGCTGGAGTGGGCTATTTGCCCACCAAGTTCATAGTGAAAAGAAAGTTGAAAAAGTCACATTTTTACACTGCCAGAGTATTTCAATACTGCTCCAAAACAGCATGTGAGCCAAGGGAACTACTGGATACTGGTTCAGAATGAGAACAGTCTGTTAGCAATCCAGTCCTGCACAGGCATTTAGGAAAAGGGGAGAAGAAAAACAACAAGCCACACACATAGGAGCTGAAACTCATATTTTAGAGAGGTAGGCTACAGGACAGAAGAAACAGAAGAGAGACTCACACAGAGATAAAAAGCTCTTGCAAGAGCACCTGAAGGTCACTTTTCTTTTCCTCAGTAGATTTTAATTAGTTAATGGGAGGATGTAATACATTTTTTACTCTGTGCTAAAACTTAAATTAGGAAAATCAAACTTATTCCCAAACACTAAAAGCTACAAAAGAGGCACAGTCAAGTAGGTTAGGAAGGAAAAAAATGAGATTCTGACAAAAATCAAATCAATTCTGGACTTCCAAAACCAAATACAAATGAAACATTCCTAATATGCATTCACCATTAGACAAAAACCACTCCTATTTGCACAGTATAATTAAGTGCAGATAAACCTTGACATGTTGCTAAAGCATGAGAAGTGAAATAATTGAAGAACACATAGTAGTGACTCTTGTTATTTTGTATTTGTTACGTTAGGTATAAAGGCAAAGGTGAAAAACATTGACTATAAAGAGGGTTTTTTTAAAGCCTTATTACAAATACAGTAGTACCAGCACTCTGGGAAAAACTAGTGCAAGAAAATATACAAGTACCATTTTAAAATTAATAGCCCTTGCTTTTTAAAATTTGGCACTTAATGAAATATTAGGTATATTCAGCAATCCAAAGAAAACAAATTTCAAACAGCTTTTGGTCAGATCAATTTGCAAATCTACAATTTCTATAAAACAGTTTCAGTTATAATTATGTTTAGCACTGTTTTCTTCCTCTCAAGAAAAATGATACAGAGGATTCAAAAAATTATAATCAGCCCATAAAACCTGAAACAAAATCTGATACAAATACACCAGGATATGCAATGGCTTAATAAAAATTGTATGTTGAAGTTCTGATGTCAGTGATTACTTAACCTTGACTTTAGCATATTATTGGCTGTGCTTTTTAAGAAAAAACCCAAACTAATAATAGTGGCACTTCTCAGGATTGGACACGTGAAAGCCACTAAGCCAAGCACCAGAATAGACAAGGCACAAAGGGAATCAAAGAATTAAATAACAGTTTGTCTAAAGTGAAGCCCTAGAAATCGTAACGTTCTTTTAAGAAGAACCAGGACCAATAACAAAATGTGAATTACAAGAATTTAATCCTTCTAAGTTTTCTAGATTTAATTACAACTGGAAAGTTTCTTGTATCTACTATGCAAAATACAGGAAATTAAAACACTGAAATTAAGAACATGACATTGAAAATCCAGCCCGCAGTTTTTAAATCCTGAAATAATCTTACAGTCTTTTCCTGCTGCAAGCATTGATTTCAAGACCTTACTTTGTTTCCATGATATCAGTTCTGGGTCAACTGAAATCCACCAGCCTTAAACAATCTATTTGCTTTGGCAGCCTTGTACTTTGCATGTCTCTTAGCAGAGTGTGGATGTAAGGAAGTGGCCAGGGTTACCTGTGAAGCATATGCAAGGAGATTACAAGCTGAGGTTCACTGGTCGTCTGAGAACGGATGAGTTTGCTCTTCGTTTGGGCAGAAACGATGGTGCCATCCGACAGGGAAAAGCGATAAACGGGACTGAAGGCCAGTCCTTGCCTCAGCACTGCAGGCAAGCAGAGCAACACAGTTAAAATAATGACAAACTGCAGTACAGGTAGCTCAGCTCCTTAACATCTGACGTTCTAAACCCATCAGCATCAATACCGCACATACGGTGCAAATTAAACAAAACAAACAAAAAGAACATTTTGAAAATAAATAGATGCAATGCATTCATAATAAAGGATCCTGCATACTGTAGGGTGATCAAATGAAAATCTGTAGGGAGTAACAGCAATAACAGGAAGATACTATGAAACAGAATGCATTTCAGGAGCAGACAGGAAGTTCTTGATGTCCATTTCACTTTTCAAATATTTGTCTAATTCCTTTTGTTCCTCAAACATTTTTTCACTGTACCATCTACATAATGATGATTTAATATAAAAATCCTTAGTTTTTAGATCACCTGTTTCCATAAGCCTGTATCTTCTCCTCCTTATTGCCTGCTTAAATTGTCTTGCAACAGTTACTCTCACTACTTAATTTAAAAAATGCACAAACTCTTACATAAGAACAATTAGAAATGAGAACTGGAAAGAGAAATTATTACTTTTAAAAGAACAAATACAAAATATATATAGCTCAAAAAAATTACAAATACAATTACCTAAACCAAAACTGGAGCTCTGCTACCCTTTTCCAGCGTTGACTGCATTTCAGGTTTGGGATTTACTTCACTGTACATATTCTGCAGCCCTTTAAGCTTCTAATGTAAATCTAAACTTCAACAAATTTAGTTCTCAAACTTCCATAGACCCTTGTGACAGTTCTTTAATGAATAACTAAAACATATTATGGAAAAGCAAATCTCCCAAACATTTATTCTACTGTTCACTCTCTCCCATCAATGAAACAAGTGCGGTCACTTAAAGTTTCTAGTCAATCACATTAGGATTGCAGATATGAGAGAAGTAAAATACTGCAAAGATTTTCATATAATCATTTAGGAAAAAATAAGAATGAAGCACTACAAATGCATTTAATTTCCTATTTTTTCATACATATATATTTTCTGTGGGGTTCTTTCTCTCTCTCCCTTTTTTTTTTCTAAATTAATAGTATCATGTGATCTTAATTTCATTGCTTGTCTTTTAATATTTCCTGTTGTAATGAAATTACATGGTTTTCCAAGTGTAGCCTTTATTTTTCTGGTCTACAGAGCTACCACATTTTCAGCCATGCGACACTGGTTATGATTGCTTTCCTTCCCTCTTCCCCACTGTTATATATTGTTCTGCAAGGTTTCAAAGTATTATCTAGGCAGTGAGAAAACAGGAAGCACAATTTAAACAACCAGAAGGGGTTTTTCAGAGTAAAAATGTAACAAAAAACAAAAACCTCCAACAGTGGAACAATACAAAACAAAATTTCACTGTTAGGTATGTCATTGTTTCAGTTTAACCTTTGGGCACCAGAAGGTCCAAAGCTCTTAACTTTAGCATATACCACATCAGGAAATTCCAGCACTCAATGCCAACAGGATACAAGTGAAATCTCTACTTAAATCATTTTCCAAACTAATTCTTTAAGCAAACAAGAATGTTTCCGTATTCCTCTTGAGGAAATGCTATTTTTCTGACTGTGGCCAATAAAAACTTACCATATATTCTGCATTTTATACTGACAGATAATTTTAAAGCATGGTTTTTTATTCTTTATCAAGCTAATGCTGCATTTTTTCACACTGTGATGCTGGATTACATGTAGAAGATCATTATTTTCTTTGCTTCTATTCTCAAACCACAATGACTTGAAAACTGCAAAGGGTTCCTCAGTCAAGCACAAAGATGCTACAGCCCAAGATATGACTTGGTTTTCTTCTCCATACTGCAGGGCAGCCATTATTCCTCTTCGACGCAGCATCATTTGTAGGAAAGTAATTCCAGAGGTTTTTCCTCCTCTTATCACTCATTCTTTTCAACTTCGACAAGAAGAGAAAGGCCCTCCCATTTAGACTAATTCTACAATTTACACGACAATCCTAAGCCACAACTGCAAAATGATACAGTGTAAACTCCAAAACACATATATTCTTACCACTTCATAGAGAACTTAAGAGAGGACTCATTCAAACCTTAGGACTCAGTGTAGTAACTGCTAATTTGGTCAGGAATAACATGAAGAAGACTGAAATAACAAGTGCTGGATGCCATAACACATACTCCTAAACCACCTCTGGCACAGATCGGTCCTTATCTGCAACTGCTCTCTACACCCCTGCCTTCTTCACTTCTGTCTGAAATCACACAAGGCTGTGAAGTTTTAGCATTTCTACTGTATATACCCCAAAAACTGTTATCTAAAGTAACACAGCATTTCTGTGACCCCACATTTCTAAAACACCATCCAAAGATTTCATGAAAGGAGAACATACTAAAGAATATTTAACTAATGCCTCGTGACTAAAGCCCTTCTTTTGTGTATTAGGTGGAATAATTTGATATTCCAGTTACAATTTAGTATCCAAGATGACATGCCTGTTGCTTAATGACCATGGTAACTATTTGTTACAAGCCAGCTGTAAACCCTGTTCTTTAAACATGAACCCAAAGAATGATGCTTCTGTACTGGAAATGTTCCAGCTATTCCCAATTGGTTTTGAAATTACTTTCCCATGGACTAGATAGGGTTATTTGCTTTTATTAATTTGGGTCTGTGTTAGTAGAATTAGAAGTATAAGTGTTTTATGAAAAATCCCCATCCAGTCTACCACAGAAAACCCATGGGGACCATTCCAAAGTGCAGTACTTTCCTACTTCTTACCTACCATAATCTTGACTGAGTAGATGTACTTGTGGTATGTCCTGTAACACTTATCAGCTAGATACAGTGCAACAGTGTAGGTTTCCACACAGTATGAGGAGTGCAGCTTTGGGAATTTACACTCAGTGTTTCTCACAGGAAATGTGACAGTGAAAGTCCATTTTTGTAGAGAAAGGGAATACAGGCAATGAACTGCAATGAGTGAGTTGAGGTTCCAAAGAATAATGGTCAGTGAACATTTTGGTGGACAACATGCAAGAGTCTTTCTTTCCAAAATGATTTTGACATTTTGAAGATTTAAAACACATTCCAGGATGGCACAGTTGTAACAAGAAGGCTAAAACAAACAGTGAGAAAGATGAAGACCTCTCTAGAGAGCCGTCAGTGCATTAAGCAAAACAGCTTCAGAAAGGGACTGCCAGTAGTTGGTGATTGTTCCAGGAAAGCATAACAAAGAGAACACAACCAAGAGATACAAATGGCAAACAGGTTAGATATAGAAAGTGCTGAAAGTATGAAACCTAACCTTCCTGGTGATGCCTCTTGGCAAAAGATATTTCTCCCTCGTGCTGCGAATGGAACCTCTGAATGCATCTTCTCACCAAATCCTCCCAGCCAGGTTTCATAGCTGCTCGCATGGTACTTGTGTCCAGTGAAGTTATTTTGCCTGATATTAGATACATTAGAAAATATTTGTTATAGCAATTCCCCCTTTGAGGAAAAGGAAATAAAATTAAAAATTTTACTCCTATTTCACAGTACCTTGAAGATCCTGGCGAGTAGTAAAGCTCTCTGACGAAGGAAGAAGTGGTCTTTCCTTCATTGGAGCTCTTCTTGCAACACAAATCAAGCAAGACTGCAAATCTTAGAGAAAAAGGTTACTTCATTTAATTTTTATAGAAGGGGAAGACTTTTGTTTCTACAAAGACTTCAGAAAAATGTTTTAAAAGTCCTTTAAATCTATTTGGACCAAAAAATAGATTTTGTACCAATAAACACATAGACAAAACTCAATGCGTTTGTATCTTCATTACGTCCTAAAACATTAAATAAAACAGGAAAGGTGAGTTTGTTTTCTTTCAAAAGAAAAATTAACAAGGACTCCACTACAATCTATAATTGACACATTTATGAATATACCTGTAGTAGCTCAATCACACAGGAGGTAATAAAAAAGAATATACTGCATGCACAAACAGCACATTTCTTCAACACTCACCATCTCATACCTTCTAAGCCAAATTTCTTAAACTTGCCCCAAATGCTTACTGTTCCTGAGAACCCACTTTCACAATAACCATTTTTACTCATCTGAATACTTAAAAAACAATCTGAGGAAATTTACCTGCTGAAGTAGTAAATGGTAAAGGAAATGGTGAACCACGATTGTCTTCAAATTCTAAGAATTCAGAAAGTTGCCTTTTGAAACTTTCTTCCTAGTCAGCTACATTTTTCTAACAAGTGCAGCAACATAAAACTAGGGTATCTCTCTTTGAGGTAAACAGAATTTCTCTCAGTTCTCTCAGCTGGTTTAACAAATAGGTGCATGCAAGTGTATACTCTCATAGGCAAGACAAAAGTACATTTCTACAGTTAAATCAAAAAAGGAAAAAAAACCTTAGAATTTTTCCAGTTTTCAGGTCTTAGAGGTCACTTTATCAACTGCACTGAAAGTGCACTAACACAAACTGGAAATGGTAATTACCTTCACCATCCTCCTTGAAGGAATTTGGTTGAGAAACAGCAAAGCACTGCATAGTTTCGTATTTCTGATGTGCTTCCTGGTTATCATGGCCTTCTTCTGAATCAGCAAGAGGTTTTACCAGCATCCGACAATTAAAGGTATGGCTATTACGCCTAGGAGTGTCACCAGACCAGGATCCCCCATTCACTGAGCAAAAGCAAAATCAGATAGTGAGATAAATCTGCTACCAGGCATTTCTGCTGCTTATCCACAGGAAATTAATCAAGAAGCTTTACAAACTGATTGGGAAACAAGCTCATTTAACAACAACAATTTAATTTTAATATTAAAGCCCAAACCAGCAAGTAACAAGGTCATTTATAAAATCAACAGATTTTAAGAGCACTGCTAATTTATTCAGCTATCACATTTTTTTCAAGTGACTTAAAGTGACATAGTAGAAAAGCAGAATAAAAGCCTAAATATTGGTGCACGTAAAAGTTATACAGTACAGCAAAAGCCTACTGGGTAGATCAAGTTGATTTATGAGACTGAAAAAAAAAGGCAGTAATGTAGGATCTTTCCAGTAAACTTAAAAGGTACTACTAAAAGACATGGCTGCATTGTATAAAAATATCCGTCCAGATAGAAAGGGAAAGAAACGAAACTAATATGCACTTATAAAAACAGGAAGCAATACAATAGGGAATAAACTGAAATGCACAGTCTCAGCTACAGTGGGAAAGACTGAAGGAGTTGAAATGGCCTGCGTGGAGCGATGGATAAAATCAAAGCTTGACACAGCACTTAAGTAAGAAAAGAAACAAAATCCTGAGATGCACAAATATAGGTACTGGACATCAGTCACAGCGAATTAATGTTACACCACATTAGGAAATGGCAGGGTCATATTTAAAATACTCTTCACTTACCATCTCCAGTCATAAAATGCAATGAATGCAGTAATATATTGACTTTAGCCATTTACACTTTTGCTTCTTCAGAATATATAAGTACAGTAATAAAATGCTAAAGTGAATTGAGCAGTACTTTTAAAACTGCTGGGAGTAAATGAGGCACCCAGTACTGACATTCTTTTCATCTCCTCCAAAACTCAATGACATTAAAACTAATATTAATATGAATCAAAAAATGGCTGCAACTAACAAAAACTATTTTGAAAGTTAAGCGTAAATGTTGCTGAGAATAAAAACATTGACATAAAAATTCTAGCATAAGGAGGTTTCTGATTTTTCTTATATATTCCTCCTTTCCCAGGCCATTCTTGGAACAAGGAGCCTAGACAGAGAACTAACAGTTCACATAGCTAATGCTGTCTTTTAGTGATTCACTCTGGAGATCCATTAAAAAATATCAGCTAACATGAATTACTAAGAGCAATTTTAACAAAGAGGAATTTGAAAAGAGTAGAGGATGCTTTTGAGGATAATATTAATCATTCATAGTCTATATGTACATTAAAACTAAATAATGTATATGATGAAACTGTAAGTAGTGTTAGGACATTAAGTTATTGAAATGCTGACTTACAAAACCAAAGTTAAATAAGTAACGGCATGATATGAGGAAAAGTTATATACCTAACGATTTTGGCAGCAGGATTTTGACAAATTCATTGTGGTCCCCTACATGCAGGATGCTGTATATGCTTGTGTTCATCAGCTCTTCTTGGTTGTACCTCAGGTACTGTGTCACATTCTCAGAAACAAACACAACATTACCTTCTGGGTTCACTACAAAGAAGAACCCATCTAGGGCCTAAAGGGGGAAAAACAGAAAACCAGAGAGAGAGAAAGAGAGAGAAACACAATAACAAACAATTAGATTAACAGAATACACAGAAAATAAATACTCCATTCAGAAGACATAACTGAATCATTCTGCATCCATCCCAATTCTTCCATTACTGTCTATAATAGCAAAGGACACATTTCATATTGAGCAGCTAATCATACTTAGATAAAACTAGTGTAAAAGCACAGAAGGGTACACACCTTTCAAAATAATGAAACCTACACATGGAAACAAACCAAATCCCCTACCCCAAACAAACAAACAAACATACATACATAATGGAAGAGGTTGCCATCTATCTATCTATCTATCTATCTATCTATGTAAGAAACTTGGACCAGAAGACGGTTCTGCTAAACCCACAGCCTGTTCACTCCCCTGTGCAGTACAGGAAGACTGAGGAAAACACCACAGGACATCCTGGCACAAGGCAAGGAAAACACTGGAGAAAGAAATACTCTCTCCCATCCCCAGCAGCACATCTTCATAGAGGCAAGGCCCCATGCAGCTGGGAATGTGAGACAGTGAGCAGTGAAGATGGGGGAGCTTTAGCCTCTGCTCCTAGGACTGCTTTCTTTTTTTTTTTAATTTGACACCAGTTTAATTTAGTCCACACATCATCCAGGGAAATGGAGTCAGATTTTCACCTCTTCAACTCAGCTTCATGGTTTTCCAAAGGAATTAAAGTTTCTGTGAGGAAGTGTCTACATTAGTATTTTCTGCTGATTGGTTTCCCTTCTTATCTCCCGTGACAGTGACAACCTAGCTGCAGCATTCTTTCCAGGATATCTATCCTACATTATCTGAAGCCTAAGCCAAATACTACATCACTTCTACCCAATGAGGATGAAGTAAAAATTTGAGTATTGGTAAGAAATTCTCATGCAAACTTTATTTTTCTTAAAATGCATGCATGATTGCAGATGGTAGAAATATATCATCCCTCTAACTTTGTCATATAAGCAGATAAAGGGGGATACAGTTAAAAGCACCAGAGTTTTTGGTCTAAGCATTCAATTAACAACCTACACAGACTTCTGCAGCTTTGCCTGATTTATTCACCCCTCCAAGGATTGGCAGGAAATCACTAGAAGAGTTGTTAGTTTTTGTATCTCCAGGGACAGAAATAAATCAGAAAAACAGGCCACCCACAATTCATTGTGGGTCAAAACCAAGTGGATCCATACTAAAACTGAATACAGCTCACTGCAGAACAGTCTAACAAGGAGGAGCTGCCACAGCAAGCACAAGGCATTTTTGATATGACCCTACTTGTACACTGTACAACTTGTGTGCTGGTCTTAGCAGGCAGTTCTCAAGTCCACTGGTTACAGAGAAATGTTTAAAATATTGCACACTACTGAGCAGTTCGCAAATCCAGACAATAAAAGACAAGGCTAAGGATGGATTTTATTTCTGCCTACAGCCACCTAGCAGGAGGCTAAAGAGAATACAGAACCAGGCTCTAGGTTAGAGGTTCACAAGGGAAGGATTATATACAACAGACACAGGTTGCAAGTCAGGAAAAACCATGGAGATACAAGAAAAAAATTCCACCATGAAGGTGGTCAGATATGGGAAGGGGCTGCAAAACCCCCCTTCCCAGAGATATTCAAACCATGGCTGGACTCAGATCTGGACCACCTAGCTCTACTCAGACCAGCTTGCAGTGGGAGGTAGGAATACATAAACTCCAGAGGTTCTACCCAAACTAAGTTAGATAAGTTAGATAATGATTCTGCTTCAGGGGAGGGTCAGTGAAAGCATTGCAATGCAAGCAGAGCAGCTGAGACAATGGCTGACAAACGCTTTCTTTGTTCTATTTTTAAATTACAACATAATAAAATCCACAAATAAATGTATAAGTGTATACTTTTCCTGACTGCCTCTAAATTAAGAAAAACTAGACTTTTTTTCTCCTGTTGTCACAAATTCTAATCTCTGACATTGTTTTTTATCATTGCCTTCTTTTTGTTTCTGATAAATCTTGGTTCCTCCTGTTGATTTACTTTCTTTGTGAGCTCCATCCTTTTTATGTCCTTTCTTAACATTCATTACATTTTTCATCTGAGTAGTATTTATTTTAACTAACATAGATTTACAAATTAATTAATAAACTGAGGCTCTAGTATGATTTTCAGCATAATAATTTCTAGTATAATGATCAGCATCTCTGCTATGGATTAGTGTCTTAGGCTGCATTTCAGCACTGTTTAAAGCCAGTGTTAAGCATGGCATGTTTGATTTAGTACTTCCTATACCGCAAAAGTAGCCTGTACTGTGAGAGGCTATGAAGAGCTGGACCAGAGAGCTGAGCTGGCTGGAAACTAATTAAAGAAAAGAAAGTTGCTAGCCACATCAGTCCCCAGCTGGCCAACCATAGAAGCCACGGTATTTAAAGCTGGCAGAAGGCTGTGGGTTTGGCTGAACCATCCTGCTTGGCAGCTGTCCACACATCAGGTCGCAGGGGCTGCAAAACCAAAGCTATCACAGATGTTTAGTGGAGTCCTAAGGAGAAAATTTTCAAAGGTGGAGATGGCAAGAAAGAGATTATGAGAGTTACTGGCATCCCACAATAACCTTCAGTTTTCCCTACTGTTTCCTGGAGCAGCAACTTCTTTGGCAAAGAAGTGCTCTCTGTGCTGTTCCCTCACAGCTGCTTCTTGAGTTGATCACAGACATGGCCATCTGGGCTTAGAGTAACAAAGGGCCTTATATTCCAGTCTCCCATTTCTTTCTATTCTGTTAAGAAAATAATCTTGCAGGTAAGCAGCAGCAGGCTTTGGAGGAAGTTAGCACACCAAGACACTTGAATATTTTAGAAGCCTCCACTTTTGCAATAATTTCTTAATTCTGTTCCCAGATGTAAGGCACCACAATCAAAAACTTTTCTTCAGAGCTATTGGAAAAATGGGTGAACAAATAATGGACAATACGATGGAAGAGAAATCAAGAAAACAGATATTTTAGATTATATATTGGAACAGAAAATACATTTCTGTTCTTTGAGATGTTGTCATCTCTCTCTTGACTATTTTTCCATACTTTCTTCCTATCTACTTTATGCTTTAAGCAAGAAATATGTTAAAATATTCCTCAGAGGCAGCTGCCTGATGAATTTTACTCACTTTCTTCAGCTGGAAACATGCACTATTTTGAGGATTCTTCAGTTTTTTTCTTTAATAAAAACATACAATTACATTTCTAAACTAAATCAACTAATAAACTGTTCATCAGCATTACCATTTTTATTATTATTTGGCAATGAGAAAGTATAGGTTTTTTTTAAGAGGTTGTATAAAGGAGTTCTGTAAAGATGAAATAACTGAATTGCATTTCCTTAAGGTGATAAAGACACAAAGAGAGTATCTGTAGTCTTTCCACAGCAAATATATAACAACTTTCAGTCCTTTTTAAGTTTCTTGGTGCAAAAGGACTGTGTTCATTAATTAAGTTCCACAATGTTTCATTGTTAAAATGCAAAGGAAAACTAAACAAAATTAAATGGAACAACAGAATAGATGGGTGATTTTACATGTCTTGTTTCCTGAAATAGCCAATCACACAAGATAAGCCAGGAAAAATAGCTTCTTATTCTTATTTTCCCTGTGATTAAAACAGGTCCTTACAATTACATTAATAGGAAATTAAAGATGAATTTTAACACAGCAGTGTAAGAGATGAATGCATAACTTTGATAGGAAAAACAACAACATTCAATTCAGTGAGTATATATAATAAACATTAAATTAAATTGATTAATTTGTTACCCCCACTTTTCAAAGAACAATGCCTCCAACCTGTCTAATCTTTGTTCTGCAACGTGAATTTGGAGCTTTTATTTCATACACAGTATAGAAAACTATGTCTTCATTTGACCAATTATGAGAAATAATGCGAAAACTTAAAACTGTTATATAGGCATTCAGAAATGTCATAATAATTATGTTTCTGACAAAGCTGGTTCCTTTAGCTTGATTCAGAGTTTGTGTTTTACGTTACCTAAAGTAACATTTATTCTTCCTTACGGATAAAGTCCACAGCCAGAACAGGATGGGGACAAACAGTTTGCAAATGAGTTTAAGCGGATAAAGCAGTAGTGCCAAAGGACAGTAGCACATGACATAAGGAACCCCGATAACCTACCCAACATTACTACTAACACAACTGGACGCTAGGCTTGAATCATACAGCCTTTTGGGGTGTCAAAATAACAGCTAAAATCAGACAGAAATCTTAACTGAACAAACTGAAATACACATCTTGAAAGTCTCTCCTAGATTACTTTCATATTCTAGAGGGAAAAGTCCTGCTTCAAGCACTGACATGATAGAGTATTAATGCAGTATAGCAATGACATGCAATTTTAGAGGAATATTATTCACTTGTATACTACAGTATATGTAAGTCAATGTTTAGGTGCAACAGGTCTTCCACAGCTGTTGTGGTTCAGAACAAATAAAACATGCACAAGCAGACACCCAAGACTTCCTATCAGCTGAAGCTCCTCAAGTTATGTTACAAAGAAGCAGAACTCTCCACCTCTCCCTACTTCAAGTTAAAGAGAGTTTAATCACCGAATGCAAGAGAAATAAATATGCTGCCTGCCCTTTAATGATATAATCCCAAGTAGCCAGGATGGCTTCTCTCTCTTGACCATTCCTTCACAGCAACCTCTGACTATACCTTTTCATTTAATTCATCCTAAGAGGAGCAGAACTGCCCTAAATAAAGGGATTTTGTGCTCTTTACCTCAAGCATCATTGGTCCAAGTGCATCCTTGTCGATGACACTCTGACCTGTAGATGATACATCTGCTTTTTGCACTTCATCTTCATTAGCTGCTGCTGCTTTTTCTGCAAGAGAGAAAATGATGTGTTAAGCGACAGAGGACTGATCTCACTGATATACCAAGAGCCCACAGAGTATTGAGAAGAGCTGTGAAACGCTTACAGTGCAACAGTTCTGAAAATGAGATTAGACAGTCTCCCATAATGATTCAACGGAAGCATAACCAGCCTATTTGCTTCTCAGTTTTCAGGTCTTATGACACAAATGAAATAATTTCTAATGTTTCTCTGCTAGACGTTTTACCAAACTACAGAGCCTAACACGAGGCAAAAACAAGGGCTCTTTATGAAGGTGCAGTGAGCAAAAACCAGGATCAAGGTGTAGTAGAAGACTGATCTAAAAGAGCATGCAAAGCTTACAGCTGCAGAGCTGTTCCATGACCACTATATTTAGAAGGAAAAACATAAGTCCACAATCTACGGTTTCAGTACTGAGAAACAGCAGTCTCAGTTCTGTTCCCATGTCTCCACCCACATTCTTACTATCACGTAATTTTCATACCACCTTATTTACCAATATATTATTAGATCTACATAAAATTTCAAGTGCTGCATTTGCAAATTACAGGCAAGAAAATAATGATTTCAGGTTTCTGGGACATAATGCCATACGTTACAATGTGTTGTATACAGCCATCACAGGTTATATCCAACTCCAAATATAAGGGATGTTCACGGAACTTTCAAACCTAGTGGGTTTATAATTCCTGTCAAGTAATGAACTGTTTTAATTTTTCTATTCCAAGAATGTTAATAAAAATAATGTAATAAAAATACTATGTAAAATACATATTCTAATGCATATTGTACATTAATGAAACAAGTTACTTTTTATTGTTAGTTCTATATTCAAAACATTATTTTTTTTTCAAGCAGCAGTTAGGTAAAAGCTAGGGCCATCCTGCAATCTAGAATATTAAAAATAATTAGAAATTTCTTATTTTTTTAGTATGATGCAATAGATTATTTTACTAAACATAAAAGCACACTGAAGTTATAACAAGAATTTATGCCTTCTACAACAATAAACTAGAAGAACATTCATTGCAGGAATTACCGAAAGTACTATGCGCAGATGGAACAAAGGGCCTTTGGAAAATCACCTTTGGTGAAAGCATCAGTCATGAAAATTGAAATGTATCCAAGTGTACCATATTTTCCACTATCTGTAGATCTGCAATAATGCAGGTAAAGTCCTTCTGAACTTTCCTTGGCATAGGTTTTAAGGTCAGTGCGAAATGCGCTGCTCAGACGGAGTAAAGGACCTGCTTTTGTGAAGCCCTGGGTGTTCTCCTGTCAGTGATCACCACTGGCAATAAGGCTTTAGTCACTCGGGCTGTCTCATCCTAGATTTCTATGGTTTCCTGCTTTCATGAAAAGACTCACAAAAATTTTAGCTGTCTTAGGTGTTATGCACTGTATAACACCATTGTGAATAATGATTTAACAAACTGCTCTGAAGATGGAGTTGCAGCTAACAGACTAATTTTAAATAACTCTGATTAGCATAATATGATAGAAACAAATTCACTAGAAATAACTATTAACATTTCCTCTGCCACTTAAACTCACCAGGACATAAAATTAGTATTTCTGGTTTAGACTAGGGGTGGGATGTTATTTTTTCCTTACCTTTCTTGTTTTGGCAAAAAGCAGAAATTAGGTGTAACAGAAAAACAATTGAAAGATCCTTCCCATGCTACAACACAGCAGAGTTGGCATCATATGATGATACAAAACTGAAAACATGTTCTAAAAATTCCGAAAGAACTCTAAAAATAGAGTTGAGCTTTTAATAAAGCCAGTGATGATATCAGTTTCCCATCTGTTCCTGGTAGCATAAAGTGATCTCTGTTTTCACACTCCAAAATATTAGAATGGACAGGGATACCAGCTTCTTGCTCTCATTCCACCACTGCTTCAGCGATTGATACCATCTTGATTATGGGAGAACATGGGATTATTCTCTCTGAGCCAGAAATGGAGGGGCTGCAGATATGATCCAACAACAGTGTGCAAGCACATTAATTACAGTTTCCTCATGTCACCAGTTTACAGACTACTTTTACTGGTTATTTTTCACATAATACAAAATATTTGCTGCTGATTTTTTCACTCTTACAACTATGGAGTTTATATAAGCCATCCATAACACCTATCAAAACAACTGCTTTCTTTTATGCACACTGATGAGGTTTTATACAAAGGAAAAAGAGGACATTTTTAATTAATATAATAGCAATCAACACAGAAGCTGCAACACCAGGTCAGACCAAGGATCTCTCAAACCTCATACCCAGTTCCTGCTTCATCACCAGCTGTCTCTCACAACCATTTGACTTCCTCATTTTTTTTTCCCCTTTGACACTCTTTTCCACAGAGGGCCTACCATCTTTGTGGGATAAATAAACTCAGTGCTTTCTCAATGAAAAAGCGTTATGAACAGAGAAAATATGAAAATGCTGTTTATACTGTTACCTACCCGTTTTTCCCAAAGATGGTGACCACATACACTACACTACTCATGAACTTTGGCTAGGCACTCTGAAAAGCATCATAAATCACAAGTGCTCCAAAATTATGGACTTCATAATTGGATCTGTAACTTAATTGTGTAAGAATTAAAGTAGCTGGAGAGCTTAGAAGAGGCTACACACCCAGGTCACAAGCCACACTTATATTTAAGTGGCATTGTATAAGAAACCAAGGCCTCAGACAGCCTCTGAGTGGGACTACCTGTAATTTACATCACTGTTATAAACTGCAGCTAGTAATAATGTTCAACTATGCAATAAATTATCCATTTTTGACTGAATTATAAAGCCCCTCGTGTAGACTTCATCAGCACATATGAGACAAGTAAGAGCGAATCCTGTCAGCAGTGTCATCCCGACAGTCAGTCATGGGGAATGTCTTGAAATGCAAATCTTTCCCTCAGCGATACAGCATGAGGGGCTAATTGACAACAAAAATTTGTTGCAGGAAGGCTGGAAAAAAAAGTGATTGATACATGAATTTCTAATGTCAACAAAATCATGCATTATCACAAGTCAGTATTCTTCATTTTTCTTAACAGTTCCAGCTTCTGGTGTTAAGTAGTGGTGCAAAAATGTAAAGTTTACTTTTCCTTTTTTACTTCTGTCTTTTCAAAGTTCACGGGAGCCCAACGAAGAAATCAAAAGCACAGAGAGTTTATAATTTGTACACTAGATTAATGCCCTTTGAATGCCAAGGCTTAGGAAAATAGCTGTAAAGGCCCAACCTTGCAAGGCCCCTCAGAACCCTGTTTTTGCAGCCCCACGAGAATTGTTGGTATTACCCTGTGACTAACCACAGCCACTAGATTTTGCCACTGCAGCCACATGGAGAGTGGGAGCTGGTTCCCTGACCTTGCACCTTCCAGTGATGCCTCCTCCTAGAACAGCCATGTCCCTGTTCAATATCAGCAAAGTGTTACCAGGCATCCTACAGCACAGTGACTAAAGGGCACCAGAGGAAGGGTGTGGACAGAGAAACACAGCCTTTTGCTGCCTGAGGAAACGAGCAGGATGGAAAGGGGCTTCCCATGGCTTCATCTCCATACAGAGAATTTTGCACTGGAGTGGGAGCATTAAAGTAGAAACTGGTCCCATCCTTATGAGTATGGCTATCAGGGATTAAGCATATTTTATCTGAATTACAGTGGTATAAACTTCACACACATGAAATAATTATTAGCTCTGCTCAATTAAGAGTTTAGCCTAGAGAGAGAAAAAAATTTAAATAAAATACAAGTACCCCTGAGAGAGATACTACAAAGAATATACATGTCCAATTATGTAGTATTTTAGTGATGTGTGCAATTTAGACTTTAAACTGTGGGTATGTTTACAATTGCATAAGCAGTATTATACTAAAATACATATTAATATTTTCAATTGGGCATCTTCCTAGTGATCATAAACTGTATTTACTTTTTTACATTTAACATACAGAATAAAGAAGGAAAAAAAAGCCCACAAATATTTTTTGACAAATTTATGAGCGGGAAGCCTCAAGCTTTATTCAAAGCTCATTCCACATTCTGAAAGCAAACCTTTGTGAAATCACATTAGTTTAACAGAAATTCGTAAGTCAGAGAAAGAGAAGCCAAAAGCAATAGTTGGAAGTCTCCTGCTACATTTTAACTTAGCAATCCTTCTTGGTTTTCCATCCTCCCAACTCAAGCTATGTCAGTTCTCTCTGCATTTCTGACAGCAGACTCTGAAGTGTTACTGATGGGCATCACTTTCTCTTGGTTGTGTTTCAAATCCTACTTTCCTACAGGTGGGCAGGCAGGACCAGCTGAGCCACTCAAAAAGCTCTCTTTGTCTGATTTCAAGCTCTGTTCCAACTTCCTTAAGGAAACCCGCTACAGAAATATTTTCCCTTTCGTGCTCTCTGCAAAACCAAAATGCATTTTTGAATTAAAAGAGTAAAACTCAGCCTCTGCAGGAATTTCAAAAAGATGAAGCATAATTTGAAAAAGAAAATTTGCATCAACACAGATTTAGCTTATTTTTCACTGGAGCAACATTTAAGATTCTTCATAGAACAAGAAGAGCAAAAAAGTGATGTTGGTGAAACTCTGAACAGGGAAGAACCCATGCTCTAAAAAACACCAAAGAAAAAAGGTCAAGCAAAAAAAAATCCCTGTAACAGGTAAATTCAAGTTTATTATCCAATACTGTTTAAAACACGTTTGCCAGATGCCCTACATATAATCCTGCTCTTCGTAATTTTCTGGAATTGCTGTTGAAATGTCACACTTATCTCAACTCGCATACCCTTTTTGTACAAAAGATAAAAAAATACAAACAAAGAGATTTGTAATAAGTGACACTAGAAAGCTCAACTCTGCACGGTCAAAAAACCCCATACCTTATAACAGTAACAGCAACATCACTTGAAAGTGAATATGAATGCTATACAAAGTTTAAACATGCAATTTAATTTTATACTGGAACTACCTTGAAAACAACTTATCTTCTCCATTTTTTGTATGTATTTGCCAACTACTTTTGGCTCACCTCATTCATATTTCTAAGTTTGCCCTGTGTGATCCTTCTGAATTGCTGTGCAAAAATAACATCCAAACAATCAAGAAAACTGCAGAAATATCTAACTGTCCAAAGATAAGGGTAGATATGGTACTAAAAACTAATGCTAACATATAATAGAAAGTATACTTAGCAAAGGCTACATTTTAGCTGACCTTACAGTTTTGAATATTAGATTAAATAACATTGCAAATATTAGATGTAGTAACATCTGTGTATGACTATTGCTAAGGAATTATATTGACTGTGGTAATGGACAGGAGGTTTTTAACACGAATAGGGCTGTACAGAAAGTGCCTTCAATGTATCAACTTGAATAGAACATGGAAGAGAAAAAACCCAAAAAATTGTATTTGGTAATGTGAGTAGTTTTGGATCACTACACATGATGAAGTAAAGCAGTGAAGAACGTGCAAGTTATTTTGATGCTTGGTTAACCACAGGGAAAGCAGCTCTGCCTTGTAACTGTGTAATTCAAAGCACTACGATCCATGGCTCACTTGAAACTTGATATCCCCATGCACGTTCTTACCCAGTTCCCATCGCCTCAATACAAGTTGTTTTTATTCCCTGAAAGCAAGCAATTTTTCAAAACACCAGTGCCTAAGAAACGGCAACTATTTCAGCAATCAATTTTAAGACCAGCTTATCCCATCCTTGTGAATAAAGTTAGCTACTATTTTAGGGAAGTGATTATATAGTGAAGTTGCTCTTTCATCACACAGCTCACATCTGTCCAGAGCAAAGAAGCTCTTAGACTCTTGAATACATATTTTCCCCCAGAAACTATAGATCAAGTCTTACAGGAAAAACTATGCAACATCTCAGGAAGGTTTTAGGAGGTAAAACAAGGGAGAATTATGCATCTGCACTGAACTAAAATTAGAAAAGCTGCCATATGGCTCTGTGAAGCCAGCAGCACGTTCTTATTCATTAGGAAGCATTCTGCTAACATAAAAACACAAGGCCTTCCTGTGCTCTCCAAATGTGTTTATCTTTTCAACATTAATGCATGATATATCATCAGGCTGCTGAAATCTCCTGCAGTGCATATTAAAAAAGCACAGCTGCACTTTTTCTCAGCACGTTTATTCACTGTGAGCACAGCTTTGCCCACCTCCCTGACACAGCCCTCTTGTCAGCCCGGCTCCCCTTTGGTTGGAAAGGGCTGCACTCCCACTGCACGCTCGCCTGCCCAGCTCATCTCCCCATGTTCTGCTCTGCTCATCACACCCACATGGTTTAGCTTCATATTTACTATTGCTGGTGCAAGCACACTTAAATGGTAAATGACCCTAGGGCTTAAGCTAAAAGCCCTTGGAAAGTTGTAAGTGAAATTACTCGCTCAGGAGTAGCAGCACTTACAACGCTGCAATTTCTTTTTTCCAGCGCAAGCTGCTCTAACTGGTGCAGCTGTTGTCCTATCCCACACATACCTGCCCCCACCTTCCCATGGTAAAGAAGCATCAATAAGGCACTAACCCTGTGGAAAGCTTCACATTCTCACAAAACCATCAAATATAGGTAAACATTCGTGGAGCTTTTCACGCTTTGAGTGAAGTCCCGCTCTTAGAAAATTCAGTAACAGTAGCCCGCATATAAAATTTTCATGGACACGGAAAGGAAAACAAGGACTGAAAACCCATGGTGGATTTAGGAATAGCAACAAATGGAAGTAATAACACCTAAAATTAATACTAGTTTTGTCTCTTAATAATTTTGACATTTTGCCATCATTCTTTTCTTGTACAAGTCGGCATTTTTGTCACTCAATACACCTTCTGTAAGAAGTTCTGCCTGAGAAATGATTGCCCCCAGCTCAGTTAAACTGGAACAAGGACAAAAATAATGAAATTCAACTTACCAAGGATAATTTTTAACTGCTGGAGAGAAAGAAGCCTATTATCACTGCATGTATTTTTTGCTAAATACTTTAATAAGCATTTTACTACCTTTTCCTTGGTTTCTTACCCCCTCTGATTTTGCCATCTTCACTGTCATCAACATCTATGACCTCTTTTTTTTTTCTTATTATTACAAATGTCAATGGTCTGCTTCCTCAAAGTGAGGAAGAAGACAGCAATAGCAGAGCAAGTGACCACTCCTTCCTGTCCTGGCCCCAGGATGCAGTTGTCTCCAAGCCAGTACTGCAGTGCGATGTTCCTGGTACAAGGCACCACTCAGAGCACCAAGGCAGAATCCCATCCATAAATACACTTAAATAACTTCCCTGAAGATTGCTAACTCTTGGATATAACAGTGACAGCTAAAAGTGATGTTATTTACAGAAACAGCATTATTTACAGAACTTTGTACCTACTATCCACAGATTTATCTACTTAATGAAGTGGGCAAGAGATTATTCTTACCTGGTTTTACTTCAGAAGGTCCCTAGTCTCTGGTAAGTTAAGGACTAGGGACTGAAGTAAAACCCAGAAATGCAACCTTCTTGCTGCTGCTGCTCAAGTGAAGACTAAAGTGTCCTATCTGGGACCCCAAATCCTCAGTTGCCTGATCAATCCCCAGCACATAGCAAAAATATGAAACAATACAGCAATTAAAATAATTTCTTTGGTAATATTATTTCTAGTATTTTTATTCATCAATAAAGACACAAAAGAACAAGTGTCATATTACCCTTTAAGTGAAATCTAAACTAAGACTAAAAGGAACCCTGAATTCAGAAGCTATTTCTCACCCCATGCCTCATTTACAACTTGTGTCAAACTACTACACTGTGAGTGGAAAGTTGTTTTTCATCTCTGGAACATGGAATTAAGCTTCTATCATGACCATCACCTGCTGAATCCCTGGACATGCTGCAACATTAACCTTTTCCACTAAGTTTTCAAAAAGGTGGAAAGGAATATAACTGAGTATAGTTCTGTGAAATTTTTAGACAGGTCTTAGATTACTAAAATACTTGAGTATGTTCAACATATGCTTTTATGTAAAATGAAAGGTTGTGCTTAACTTGCAAACAGAAAAATTAAATGTACATGTATGTATTCATCTGTTTTAAAGATAATCTCTTTTCCCCAAAAAGACCACCAACACTAACTTTCCAGTGTATACTGACTGATTAGAGAAATATCTAAATAAATTAATCATCAAAGGTGCGCAGCCCAGGAAATTTCCTTATCAAAAGGCCAAAATCCAGGATGATGCTGAGATTTTATAATTTTCACTGGTTTTTAAAATGCATTTTCAAATACATGGGTTTGGAGTTCTGTTTTTGCATTTACATTCCCTAAGAATGTCTAATAACCAGTATAATCACAAATATCTGATTGATTATAGCGTAAATTACAGTATTTAATACATGCCTAAAATACAATACTCAAACAAAAAAGGAGTACACGTGTTAGATTAAGTACATTGGCTGTCAGTGCCTTACCCCAAAAATACCCTCAATTAAATCAGTCAGTTATTATTCTGTGCTAGAATCAGATAAGCAGATTCAAATATATGTATCTGTAGCTGTATACACAAACACATCCAGGAAACGGTTTTGCATCTGTGGCTATTTAGATGATTTCAAAACACTGACATGAACTACTCAACTATGCCTGATAACAAATGCCACACATCCATCAGCACTGACTTAAAATCTGTTACATTAATATGGCTGCATTTCAAAAGAAAGAGCCAAGCTAACTGACCTCTGCACTGAAATATTAGATACAAATATTTGGCATCACTCAGTTTAACAAAGCAATTATTTTCTTTGGTATGTACTGAATTAGGACAGAAAATTTTACTGTATTTTTTGGCACTTGCAATTTTATAAGTGTTAGGTATTTACTTAATGAGTAACCTCATATTATTTTGATAATTCATCTCTCAAAACAGTATTAATATGAATGTCTAAATAGTGGGAGCCCAATGTTCTTTTAACATTTTGGCTGAACTAATGTTTTCAAAGACAAGAAACATGGCAGAATCTGATAATTTCGTTCAAAACAGGGCTCCACCATGGTCTCAGAAATAATATACTGCTTTTACAAATGTTAACAGCCCTCCAATTGGTTCTTTGACATGTAAAAACACAGGCAAGATTTTGAAAATAAAGATATAAGGGTTAACGTTCTCTAGACTAGAATCTGTAGATGGAGTTGCCAAGCTAATTAAACTTAGAGGTTTCCAAAACTTAGGCCAAAATAACATACTAGAAAGGAATATTAATCTAGCCAGACTCTCTTTCTTGAAGCCTTAATCTTCTGTACTCAACCAGCTGTTAAAAGGAAACAGATGACTCCCTTTCTTCGAATACCACATCGCCATGATTAGAAAATATCTTATTTTAGGATGCTGATCATAAATCTTTGGGACACAGCAGATCACCCACAACAACATACAAAGATCTTTTTGGTTTCATAAATTGTCACTGACAACTGTGTAAGTTTTCAAGAGACCTAATGTGGTCCACAAAAAAGAAATACGATGGATCATGGGCTCCCTATGAGCCCATGAAAAGAAGTTTCCATAATAAAGCATAGGCCAAAATGGAGCACAGATAATTGAAGACAGCTAAGGAAGAACAGAAACAGGTTTAATTTAATGTGTCCATGTTAACATGGATTACAGGGCTCCTACTGCTTCTAATAGTCCAGATTATGGTAGATAAATCTTTTTTAAAAAAGCTCTAAATCATTAAGGACAAGTAAAGTTTTCTTCTATAACAACCCAGTGTTCAGAAATAGAAGATTGGGCCCCTCTTCTTACTTGTCTAACCCACCATCACAGGCCTTAGCCAAATTTTCGAGGCAATTTAGAAACAGAAACTTTCCTGCTATTGCAAGGAAAACAGATGGAAAAACAAAACCTTCTTAAAAGAAACTGTTTATTTCTGCACATTAGTTATTTAAAGGGATTTTTTAATCCAAATCCTTTACAAAACCGTGTTTAGGACTAATTTCATGTATTTCAACAGTAGCTATGTTACTTCAGGTACATTATGAATACAGTGTGGCTGTGGGAAGAAAGGTCACAATCATTAACATGCATTGTTTAAAATATTCTCTAAAATTAAGGTCTCTCTTTTCATTATCCTAGAAAATCTTGGCTTATTTTGTTGCTGTGATTTACATCCAGACAAAGTCACTTTTAACCTCAATTGCATTAATTTGTTCTGCCACATATTAATTAGCAGACATTTTTAAATGTCTGCTAATAGCACTGATAGGTACAAATGGGCTCCCTTCAATAGACTAAACCATACTTAAAACTTAAATTATGAGGCGCTACCATTTCTGTTTCTCTAATTCAGATTCATGAAGCAGGGATCAGCACCCCATCTGAAATATGTCAGTATAATCCATAAACAGAAAAATGATTAAACACTACCAATACTGTTTTCTCTCTTTTCTCAGTAAGCTTTATCAGTTCTCTCCTGAGAAGAAACTTGGAGCTATTTTAGCAGTTCCCCAACAGTTTCCCATGGGCAATTAAGACCTCAATGGAAAGGATGCTCCATATTGTGCCAGGGGGTGCTGCCCAGCCAGCACTGCAGTCCTGCTGCTCTTCCCAGCCCCCAACTCCTGACATGGGACAGGTGGGGAGTGAAGGACCCCCGTTCAGCAATCATCACCCTGAATATGCTGAACAAATGTGGCTGTAACCAGGAAATGTTGAAGATTATGGTTTGTCTCCAGCTGTGTCCCTCCTTGGCACGAAGGCCAGTAATGCATGTCTGCAGCCAAGCCTGTGCATTACATCAGAAGTGATAATCCAGAACATTTTCCTCTGGTCTCCAATTTACTTATTTGCTTGCAAAAAGGAACATGGGCGCCTGCTCCTCATTTTACATTTTACCCGTTAGAGCACCAACAGGTGAGACTTTTCACATAACAGCTGTTGTTTCCACAGCATTATGTGTTCACCTCGGCCTAAACACTTGAGGATACTGGGGTTTGAGCTAGGTTTCAAAATTCTAAGCCATTTGTAAACCTAGGTCAAAGTCCTTATTAAATAAACCAACCAACTAACCCAACAAAAATCCCCACAAAAACACAGAAGAAACCATACCCCTTCCTCTGGAAAGCATTTAAGCTGTTGAGATAAAGGATATAGGCTCCTTGTCTGAGCTTCAAAAAAAGGCAATGCCCATAACAATCACATAGCTCAGGGAAAGGAAGAGTATTCTGGCACCATAATTCACAATGACCCTGACAAAGCCAATATTGTCCCTCAGTTATATTTAATAAAGGTCTTGCAGACTGGTTTTCCTGCCTGTATCACTGATATAGAAAAGCTTACTGGGCATATTTACATTTTAGATTGCCAACTGCAAACACACATAATTATGTCTTGAACATTAACTACAATGGTCTGACAATCTATACTACAATGTTCAGTTAAAATCAGCACCTCTCGCAAATGGTAGCTCAACTTTCAAGCTCAATAGTAATCACAATAACCCCTGATTTTCATCAGTGTAACACTCAACGATTCATTAGTAACTTTTGTCACATTCCCTAAACTACTGGATGATTTCTTACTGCAGAAACTAAGAGTAAAAACAGTATCAGAGGGACGATAGTGAATGGAACAAAACTGTCACAGGTATAGTGTTGCTGGTCCTACAATTATGGCTAAAGCCACGCTAAAGGCAAGAGACAGCATGACTGGGAAGACGTGAAAAACAAAACACAGGACAATTACTGAAAAGAAAACAGTACAGGCTTAAAAATAAATCCCTTCAAAAAATGGGGAAATTTGAAAATACAACCAAAATCCATTCTACATAAAACTCTACTTTTGACAATTGGTGACGAGGGAGCATTGCATTCAGAAAAGTCAATGGGGATATGAAGAAACAACTAAAGATAGAAAAAGCCCCCAAATATTCATGTATTTCCTTCAAGCCAAGAGGGTGAAAGGTTTTATACAAAAGAAACAAGACAGGAAGAATTGTATGTTATTGGCACAAAATACCTTGATATTTTTCCACCAAGCATCAAAACAAACAAACCAAGACAAATCTAAATGAGGGTCCCTCTGAATTTTCCAATCTATGTTTAGAAATTACAACCTTGATAACTCTTCCTCTTTTTTTCATTTCCAATGTTATATTTAAATACACTTCCTCTTCAGTGTTGAATATAGGCCCACACCTAATTTGTCTCTGGAAGACATCTCCCTCAGAAGGATCATGGGACGTGCAGGTTGTTCCAAGTCTTTCTAGGAAATCGTGCCTCAGGAGAAAAAGTACCAGTATAAGGTTAGTGCTCTTCGTGATCAATATCTTAAGGTGACACAGGACCATTCTAACTGCCTAGCCAACTCTCTGTAACACATCCCAAAATGTTTCAACAACTCCTGCATCATAACAAGAACTTCCACTGAATATTTTGAAGAACATTCAGACTTCTTTGGGAGGGCTGACAGAACCTACCAATTTCTTCATTAAGTTGCTCCAGATTTCAGTTAACTTCCCATTAACAACCTGCCTGTTCTGGAGGAGTTGGTCACAAATTCCAGCTGTTAGGCTGTATCTTGCCCTTGTGTGCTGAAGTCCTCTGTGGCAGGCACACTGTGGAGCTCCTTTGCTTTGTGCCAGCGAGCAAAGCAAGGTGCAGGGACTTGCATTTCTGCTCTGAGATGACCTGGGCCTCAGTGAAGGGAGGTATGACATGGCTGCTTCATCCAAAGGGACACGTGGATACTTATTCAGGTAACATGGGGACTTCTGAAGCATCTCCAGTTATGGAGTATCTACTTAATGGATTTATGGAGTTATCCACTTTAGCGGAACTTAAATTTATGTACTTTTCTGTCTCCTCGTTCTGACATTTGCTCTGATCTTGTGCAAGTTAAAGAAGGGAAAGAGAGTAGGCGTGTGGTTAAGCGTGTAGTGAATGCATTAAGTGTACCCCTTGTCTTGTAACATACACAGAGATGTGCCAACACCCCACAGTGATGAAAGGAAACAGAAGGTATGCATGTATTGACTCTCCAGTCATTTGTCTGAGGGCATTCACTATGAGCTCAACAGTGCTCATGACAGAGCATGATCACTTGTCATGTCATCCTGCAATCTTCAGTCTGTGATTTTCCCCCAGCTGCCCACTGTGGGTTTTCATAAAAGAAACTGAAAGCTGAAGTAGTAATAGCTGACTTATTGTTTTTCATACCCTTGGTGATTTCACATTCAAGGATCCCTATTTCTAAATAACTGTCCATTCACAGAATCTTTTACAGGAATAACAAAATGCATGACTTAAAATAGATGCAATTATCTTGGTTCTAGTTTGAACACAGAGCAACCTTTGATCAATGCTTCTTCAATGTGATGTGAATCCACAGGTTTTCAGCATTCAAACGTGGTATGAAAGGCATTGCACCCTATTGTGAGTAAATATTGTATTATTGCTTTTCAAGCTGCAGTCTTTAAAAAGAAAAGATAAAAGCTGTGCAACAAAAGCTAGATTCCTTAAAATAGATGATCTTTTTCTGACTGAAGTATCATCACTATTCACAGTGAATTGATTTGCTATTCCATAAATTAAGCTACAGACAGAGAGCCAAGGTAACATGAACTCTCCTTCATTTACTTGCTTTATGTGCTGCTGAGATTAAGACATTGCATTCACTAATCTAAAGCACACAGCAAGATCTGGGGTTCTACAGTCAGCACCTTTTACACCGCAAACCATCCAGCAACAAGGGACTACAAACAATATCATTAAGACTCAAATCAGAGGGCTACAATTGTTCTTTAACACCTAAGCTCAGCATTTATTTTTTAGCACCTAAACTCAGCCTTTGTTTCTGACCAGACACCTCTAAAGCCAGAACAGCTGGTGAGAAACACTAGACTCAAAAGCTTAGTCCATACTGTGGAGGGAGGGATGTCAGTCTACATTTCTGTATTTTATTTTCCTCTCAAATAAAAATGAATTTTTGATATTTACAGTTCATAGGAGATAACATGACAAACTGCAAAAAAACTCCTGAACAAACTTGTAAAGTTTTGAAGTTTAAAGTGATCAGAGCCAATTTAAGTGCGATCTGAGAACAGTATACTTACCAAGGAGGCAGCCTCCAAAACTCAGAATTTCAAGAAGAGATGTCTCCATCTCTCTTATGCAAGACATTTTTACTGCAATCCCAGGAGTACATAGACCATAATATGATCATTATTTATTAAAGTAACTAAACCAAAACTTTAATGAAGATATTGTTGTAAAGAACAAAGAGGGAACACTTGACACCTATCACCCAAAGAAGATTAAACATAAGAGAAGCATCTCAGTTCTTTATAGCATTCCTCAGCATTGGTGTTATAGATCACAACCTCTTACACTGCAATCATCTTTGCAGCTATACAATATAAAGTAAACACCCACATTCTGCTAGTTTGAATTATTTTTTTCTCTTGGACATTTAGAAGTTATGAAAGAAAACAAAGACCAAAGAAAAGCAAATAGAAGTAAGACGCAAAACAAACAAGAAAGTTTTCCTGTAGCACCCAGCAGTAATGAGTATTTCTACCTGAAAAAGACCAGTACCTCAACAGCTAAGAGTAACATTTAATTCCTCTTTAACCCATAACTTGAAGTCAAAGCTTAGATTTTCAGTTTAAAACTTCAAGCAAATTATCTCTGGCATGGAAGTCATCCACCACTGACTAAGCTGAAGCTCATGGTCAAGAGGAATGTCTTGTTAGGTGACAGCCATCATGTGACACCTTGCAAGCCCAACAATGCCAAGACAGCTGTGGGCATTGGCCCACAGCTCAGTCATCGCTGGCACACTTGGACCAGTGTGGGAGTGGGGCCCCACCAAGGAGCCATGGAGAGAGATCCTCTACAAGAGGCAAAAACACTGGTCAGGCTCACCACAAAACTGCACCAATGCTACTGTCATGGTAAGGGAGGAAATGGAAACTCATGATCAGGAGGAGGGCAGGAATGGGGAAACCGGGGCTTTTTAACAGCTGACTTTTTTTCCACAGGTTAGTTTGCAGCCTGCACACTTGATGATTATTTTTATCTGTTTTCTTGAAGCAAGAGAATCACAGACTGGTTTGGGTTGGAAGAGAGCTTTAAAGATCACTTAGTCCACCCCTCGTGCCACTGGCAGGGACAGCTTTCACTAGACCAAGCTGCTCAAAGCCCCATCCCATCCAGCACTGAACACTTCCAGGGATGGTGTATCCACAACTTCTCAGGGCAACCTGCTCCAGTGCCTCATTACCCCCACAATAAAGAACTTTTTCCTTATGTCCAATCTAATTCTATCCTCTTTTGCCTTAAACCTTTTGCCTCTTGTTCTGGCACTGCAGGCCTCAGTAAGAAGTCTCTTTCTTTTGAGTCCCCTTTACATACTGAAAGGCTGCAATAAGGCTTCCCCAGAGCCTTCTCCACTCCATGCTGAACAATTCCCCCCTCTTAATTGTCTGATCCTAGTGTGGACCAGTTATATGTCATAAAGTGTCTTCAGCAACTTATTTAGTAATATTAATTACATTATAACACTGCCTTCACAGGAAAATATTAGTATAGTTAAAATGCCTTAACTTATGTGTAGATAAGGTCTAAGCTAAGCATTCTGCATGATACAGAACTCCAGCAAAAGGAGCAAACTCCTGGAAGTTTCTCCCTTGATGAGTCTGCTGGTCAATGACTACTTTTCATCAGACCCTGAAAAGAAACTGATGGTCTGCAGCACCTAAAACCACTTTAAATTCTCCAGTGAATCTGTAGTTCTCTGGAGTCATGCAAGTAGTAAAGTCAACACAAACTGCATATTTAGCCAGAAAGCTTTACAATGTACAGAGGAAGATCAAAGACACTTTCAGTGCATCACTCAGCTGTAGGTAGGGGAGACAGCAAAGCAAATTCAGTAATAGATTTTTTTGTAAATTCTCTGCATAAATTCCTTGACTTCAAGCACAAATTCCTGTGACACTTAATTCAGTCTTAAAATCCTATCAGACTGAAAATACAGCATATACAAATAGTGATAGCCACATAGAATTCCTACCAAAAGAAAAATATTCAAAAATTGGCATAAAATTTGAATATCTCATCTCGAATATGATTAATATAAAAATATAATTACAGTAAAATTGACCCAGTAAAATATTTGCAAAACAAAAACTAACACACAAAACACAAGTCTGCATATGCTCTCTTGCCTTAATATCCTGATTTTGCAAGATATTTATGCACATAACTTTAAACCTTTAAGTAGTCCCACTGACTTAACAGGGATTACTCATCTGCTTAAAGTTAGGCAGTTTCTTAAATACCTTGTGAAATATGAATCTAAATTCAGATCTGATAAATTCAAAGTAGCAGCAGCCAAAGCAACACCTCATTACAGCATTAAGACCATGCTGTTTTCTTTTAGCAAGTGATTTTACTTTCATACTGGTGCTGGAGGCAACAATAGACTATCTGCTGGAGTGCCCCTGTAATTACACAGTACTGCTACAGGGAAGCAAAAACTGGTTTTGCTATCAAATGTGAAACCAGAAAAAGAAGATATATATGTTTAACAACAAGCCTTCTTTTAAAGTTCATACAGGTTTCCATGCATGTCTCTCTTCATCAAGCACTTCTCCCTCTCCCAACACTATTCTGCTTTCACATGGAGATTCATTCTGTCCAAGGTCTGTCTTTTAAGGCTATTCTGAAAACAAGCTCTGTCAACTCAGAAGTGTACATTAACAGCTAGACTGATAATTGCCACCCCAAAATCCCTTCCCTGAACCACTGAAAAGCTGATATACAGAATGCAAAACCTCTTCAGAAACTGGTGACACATAAAAACTGGACTCTGCAGGAAAATGGAAGTGGCACAAAATCTTATTTGAGGATACTTTACCACAGTAGATTATATCCCACTGTATGTGAATCTAAATAAGACAAGTGGATGCCATCTCAAACAAATGCTACAGAAAACAGAAAGGCTTGGAGAATAGAAGGAGAGAATTAAGAAATGGAGACCTGGAATTTAATAAAAGGAACTCAGGGGACTTGAAAAAAAAACAGCTTCATGTCTTATGTCAGGACACATTCCTCAGCACTCCAGTCGAAGAGGTCAGAGGAGACTTAGCTGGAGAAACTGCTGAAGAAGCTTAAGGTGCTCTTCAGTGTCCCCTGTACCCACTGCATTGCTGATATTCAGACAGCAGGCTAAAAGCACAACTAGTTAGTGAAGAAAAGGAAGTTTCAAAGTCTGAAGCAGCTGTTCTAACAGTGAAATGTGACAAATAGTCTCTGCTTTAAAAGATGAGTTATTTACCAGCTGAGAGTAGAGCCAGCATGACAGAGAAAAGGAGCTGCAAACTAAGGGCAAGGGTTTAATTTTTATAACTTGCTTTATACCCAAAAGAAGAAGAAAAAACACAAACAAAACAGAACAAAACAACCAAATAAAAAACCAAACCAACCAAGCAACCAACCAATCAAAAAAAAAAAACAAAACCCCAACACCCCCCCACAAAACTCTGAAATAAAACCCAGCAAAAGAGAGACAAAGCAATCAAAAAAATAATGAGAAAAAACCCACTACCATAATAAGGGCAGTCAGGCTGGTGACAAGAGTGAAGGAAAAGGACTGTTGTTGGAATAAAATCAAATGAGATTGACGTGAAACAGTTCAGCTGATTGTCAACTAAGGAAGAAGAAAATTCAGATTACTTTTATTTGCTGTCAGAATTTTGTTGTCTTCAGATACGAGAAAACATTTTCAGCAGTACTTGTACGACAGAAATTAATGTCTTAAGAGCTGAAGTTGCTTCTTAAAATAAGATAGGATCCTAAAATGAATCAGACACTATTTTACTGAGCATATTTCTTAAGTACAATCAAATGGCTTTATAGCTCCTTTGCTATCTGGCATATAAAGGAATGTTTATTCCCAATGGCCTTTACACTTGCCTAACACAAGCTTTTTAATTTAAGCACGTGCAAATCAGAACTTACTTGCTTGTACGCATCTGTGTACATTATGAACACATCTGCAACATATATGACCATTACTCTTTCCAAGAAACTTAACATGGACTGCAAACAACAGGAGAGCTTACACTTCAATGGCCATGTAACACAACTGTTCCAAATTACTATTATGTTATAAATAAAAAACTGAATGCTTTCCAAAGTGCTTGCAACACAAGTCTCAAAGCCCCAGTAGAAATATCCACTTAAGATTTACAAGAATATAACTCCTGTTTCATCTTCATGCTATAATCACAATTTTTCATCTCCTTTGGATATTCACAAAATCTCTATCCAATCATTATAAGATAATATGATAAAAGTCCTCAGTAGAAAATTAACCTTTTGTAAAGTAACTTGTCATCACTTTCCCAAGTACTAAAACCATTTCAAAACCCAGATTAAAACTGCATGCAGTGGTTACATCCTCCAAATATCTTAAATTCTTTTAATGAATTCAGATTTACACATGCATTTGTAACTTGCCTTCAAATTGTAATAAACAGAATCTCTAACATACTACAACTTAGGAACCTTTGAAGCATATACTGTGAGAAATGATATAAAGATAACAGATACAACATACCAAGTATATATTTGCATATAAAATAGATCAGTATAACATTATACTAAATTATATAGTGTTATTAAAGCAAAAGATCTATTACTTTTTTCAGCTACCAGCCCAACTAGCTTGACACAGGAAACAAATATCAATCTGCATTTCATTCTTCCTTGTTCTCATTTCTAGAAGCTAGAATAAAGTTTCCTTGACAAATCTCAGCAGCAGCTATAAAACTTGTTGCTTTCAGTGGCTTTACAAGGTACTTGTAACTGACTGTGCTTTTGTAAGCAATTAAACCTTCATGTGCAATTCAAATTTTTAGTATTTATTTCAAAGAAAAAACCTTTTTACTAAAACTTCTAAATAATAAAACTGTAAATAAAGTTCTCACTGATTCAATCTAAGCTGCATTAGAAGAAATGCAGAGCAGACCCACTGTGTGACCACTGAGCCAATCTTAATCTGTCCATGCCAGTGTAGAATCACTGAAAAGTTTCAGGACATTCATTTAGTTTTCTCCCACAAGTGTTCTGCACAACACTAAAAGTCAACAGAACAACTGCCATAAAGAATTATTTTTAACCTGAGTCTCATGGCACTGCATAAAAGTATGGCATTATTTTAATGACTTTTGTTTTAGAAGTAGATAATCCAATTTTTTGACTGTTGTCAAGGTATTCCAACAGGTCTTGACAGTGGAAAAGCAATCAGAAAGATTTAGAACCTTAAAGTTAATGCATTTAAATGATGAGCATGTCTAAGTGCAGGATTCCCAATGTGAGGAGATAAAGTACCTATAAAACATGAGAGAGCAATAGTAACAGCCTCACTAGGTCATCAACCTGTTTGCATTGTTTATGACAGGTTTTTTGTGGCACTCAATAGAAGTACAGGTATACTGAACTGTGTGCAATTTAGACGTTTAATATATGTGAGACATTTTTGTTAATGAAATGCCTGATCCAAAACAATACTGCATTTCAGAGAGTGTGCTGTCATTTGAATTTTTCTTAAAAGGACAAGCCTTTTAAATTTGCTATTACAACAAACAGAAATTATTCTATGTAGGAATAGGTATCAAACCTTTTAATTAGTGCAAAGAAATAATTTCAAATATTTTGATCTTTGTGTCTAGACTCTGAGATGCTATTAATGACTACCTTGAAGGTCTCAGTGTTTTGCACGGCCCCTTAAAGAGGCTTTAAGTCAGTCTGTACCAGCTGTGAGTTTTATGCGAACACCCAGTTACCAGAACATCTAATTGTCCTCAACTGAAGAACCTTGTGTAACAAATCAACATCAAAAAGAGCAATTTAGTGTCTTTATTGCTCAAGCATGGCAAACTACTTCTACTTGTTGAAATAAACAGTGCTCACAGCAGTTTAGTCTGTCTTTAGAACTGTATATTCAGCTGTTTTAGTAATAAGACTTTATGACCTTAAAAAACCAACTGCACATTCAGCTTTGGCACAATTCTGGCCCATGATGACTTCAATAGTTTACATATAACCCGGCCTGGTCAGTGTGAATATTTTATAACAATATGAAAACTATTGTTGTGATATTGGTCCAAAACAATAAAACACTGGATTTGACAATGCTACCATGAGTTAGAGCCAGATTTTCAGCCTAGATTTTCTAGAACTGCTGACAGAATTACCAGAGCGGAGTAGCAGATTTTCCTTTGTGCACCCACTTCCCAGGAAAACACAATTTTTTTGTCCTCTTCCTTTTCTCAGGTAAAGATAAGTAGTATGTGTTGCTTGGTGACAGCAGAAAAAAAAAATCAATTTGAGAAAACGAAGAAGAAAATAAGGGAAAAAGAGTATCTTAAAAGTCAGCAAGGTGCAAAACAATGATGGACACTGTGACAGGTTAACAAGTATACTTCTAATATGGGGCATGGCAACATCACTAGAATATCCACTTCTAAAATCATAGCAAGCTAACAACAAAAAGATCGAGCTGAGAAATAGGAACACTCCCTAAGATTAATCAGTTAGAGCCACTTTGGAGGCAGCTGACACAATCTGACTCTTTTCACTTTCCATTCAGCTTTGAATAGATATCTGAAACTGTAGATCTACTTATATATTTGGATAAATACATATCTAAATTATGAAATATGCACTCTCCACTTTTATAATTCTACACACATATATGGAAAAGGAAAATTTTTTTTCCCACAGAAATCACAGAATAGTGAAAAAAGTGGAAGATGTTTAAAGTGTTTGAAAATCAAAGGAATCACACTAAACACAATTTACAAAGAGATATAAATCTTCTACATTGAAAGCAAAATGATATGCACCTACTGTAAGAATTTGAATCTGCCCCAAACACCTGTAGTGTGCCACAAAATCCACTTCCAAAAAACTTGGAGTTTCTAAAAGATTTGAGTTTTCTCTTTGAATAGGAAATATATCAAAAGAAAAGAAATACAAAACTAATCTTCTAGACAAAGAACAGGAAGAAAACTGTCACGTTCTGTGGTTTACATTTATAACAGCACCGTATCTAGAGATTAGAATAGTTTCAAATCTATTGTAGTCGAGGATATGATGTCATCATTTAAAGGACGCAGATAATTTAGTCCACAATATCTATTCATACCAACAAAAGAAAGCAAAACGGGTATGCAGAACACTTACATACCCCACTCTCCTGGATTATTTCTCTTTTGCATGGATTCATCATCCATGTAAGAGTATGTGGTTTTTTTCCCAAAGCCATCTGCTAGTTTAACTTTTGTGAAAGTGCAAGTAATTTCAATTCCATTAGATACACACATCAGATTGATCAATTTTCTCTCTTTCTCTAACCAATTTTCAGTGAAGCTTATTTAAAAACTACTGAATATGATACTTAACACACTCTATTCACACAACTTTACAGCATTTTTCATTACTGATTAATGAAAAACATAGGAATTTGCTGCAGAAAAGCTGAAAAGACTGTCAGGTTAGCCAAAAATAAAACAACAATCAACACAACATATTCAAAGTCAATTAATTAGGCTTCTTACCTTGTTCTTTTATCTGACGAATTTGCTTCACAGTTTCTTTCAAGATTGCACATTTGTCAGGTTTAAAGTTAAAGTTGTCAATATCATTAAAATTTGCAAAAATCAGCTCTGCAAGTTCTTCTATGTATTTATTCTCTTGCTCACGATTGCGTTTCTCAGTGCTTCTTTTAGGGCTGAAAGAGGAGTTTATAAAAATGCTGTCTTAAATGTCAGTTTACTTGCCTTCTGGCCAGCTCAAAGATGATTTCAAAAGGTTTGACAGTAGTTTAACAAGAAAGAGAGAGAGAACTGCCCTCTTTCACTACCAAAATAAAACTTACAAGTTTCTCAAGCAGAAAGGTTTCCTCTGGAAGAAGGAAAGGAGCATTAGAAAAGATGTTACTTATTTTTTTTCCAGCAGTTATGTTTTTGTTTCAAAAGAGGATTGGGATTAGAAATTGAAAACACGAGATTATTTTAGGGGGGTGGGGTGGGATTTGAATATTTACAAGTATGCCTCCCACATGGCATTGAGAATCCAAAGACTATTATAGAGTGATTGTGTATGAGAAAATAAAACATCTTTAAGTAGTTAAACTGAGCAATCAATACTCCCTGCCTCCTTGTGAATTTATGACAGTCTTAAGAAAAGATGATGAACGAGTGGTTATGCTTTTAAATGTATTTGTGTTGGTAACAGAACTGCTGTAAAGCTGGAAAATATTTCTCAAGACCTAGATCATAATGTACAACAGGGGCGGTAAAAAAATCTCAGATTGACAAAATGAGTGACTGAAGACTTCTTGCAGTGAAAGCCAAAAAAGATTTTTACATCTCTCCTAAATTGTCACCAAAACTCTGCATTTTGGCACAACACTGGATCAAAAAACAAACAAGTAATAATAAAAGAGAAGAGTTCTCATCCCCATCCCAAACCCTCAACAACGCAGAATTACTACAATAAAGTAGTTTGGCACTGACTTCTCTTTGCAAGAATGTTGTTTGTCATCTAACTGAAAAACAGAAGCACATGTAACATTTTTTGAACTCATTCTCTCTCAGTATTTCCAGAAGTAAATGGTCTAACCTGGGTCCAACCTGATCGGGATCCTTGCGCTTTCTTGACTCTGCTCTGGATGGGTCAGAGGTATTTTCTCCCATCCCACTCATCTTGAACACATATCAGCAACTAAAAGGAAGAAAGAACAAGAAAGGGTTATGGTGGAAAAGTCTTGAGTTCTCAGTTCATACTTCCAAGTTTCTCATTCCCTGCTCAACTCAGATTTTACCTGGCAAATCTATCATTCAAAACAGAGCTTCTTTGAAAGGCACCAATAAAAACACTGTGTTTATGACCAGACAAAATGCTGTACAAAACTCATTGGGAAGAAAATTTGCAGTGGGCAAGTAAAGCATTATCATCTCTTTGATTGTTACCAGTTATGTAAGAACAGATAAATACATTTTGTGCCTGGGTTGCTGAATTTTCATGGCAAATTTGCAAGGTTGAATGAGGAGAGACAAAGGAAAAGCCATAGTGTCACAGAACAAGTAAAACACAACAGAACTGAAATACATGAAATAAAACATGTGTCCCAGCTTTGTGAAAAGGTAGCACATGCAGCTTTGAGTTAAAAATCAGAAGATAATGCCTGCAGAAGTACATGTACAAAACTACAGAACATCTGTCAGCACTAGAGATCATTGAGGAACTGATAAATACTTTGTACATATAATCTACCTCACAAGGAGAATTACTTGTCAAGCTAACGTAGTAAAACAACACAAGCTTATAATTTGTGCAATAAACAGCCTGTGGAAATCCCGCCCTGCTCCCAGCTGTTGGTATTCCTATGCCCTGCAGAAGCACATGAAATTCACCTGCCCCAGATTACATATTCCTCAACAAGTACCAATATTCCAGAGGCACAAACCACCAAAGGACATCATCATAGGGAGATTATGTAAATGATCAAAAATTCATGCAAGATGGGGCAGTCATCTCAACATCTACCTAGTTGTTGTCAGTCTTGTGAGGATGATGGCAGAGAGGTGATGCTAGATGTTTCAGAGAGCTTCTGCATTGTTTGGGATTAGCAGAAAAATAAATATGAGGTCCATGAAGAAGGTGAGTGTATCCAGGAGGTGATTCATACCGTACTAAAATAAGAGCTGGAGCCTGTAATTGTATGACCACTTCATTTTGGCATAAAGTGGAGATCAGGTATCAAAACAAGGGAGTTCACTACCTCCTTCAAGCCCTTCATTTCTGTCCCACCAGTTCCTTTCCCTCTGCTGGCCTAGTAAACCAGCTGAACCTAGCTAGCTGAAACTAGCTGAACCAGCACTGAACCTAGTATGAGAACTGCTGGGGGTTAAAGACACAGTCCCCTTCCCTTTTTTTTTCTAACATTCTTGTAAATCTAGCCAGCCTATGTGTTGGTAATTAGATTTTCACACCAGAAATCTCAGATTTCCCAGTGAGCCAACTGAGTGAAAATATTGCAGATATTGGCAGAAACAGCCCAAAGACTAAGGTCCAAGCAGTTAATGCTGAGAAAGGCTACTCACTGAAACCTGAGCAAGCAAATGATGAGTTGGAGCCATCTCAGATTCAGAACAGACTACCACCTAACATTTCCCTAAATTAGAGGTAAAAATAAAATTATTTCTTTTTACTGAAAATATTTTTTTTCACAGAATATTTGGAGTCGGAAGGGACCCATGCGGATCACTGAGTCCAACTCCTAAGTGAATGGCCCATACCAGGATTGAACCCACAACCCTGATGAACTCCATGCTCTGATCAACAGAGCTGATGTCAGTATTTTTTTAACCAGTTTGAGCAGACATTGGAGTCATTTTCCTTTTTCTAGATACTGGTCACGTTTCATGAGAAAAACTGTATCATGCCTGAAAGAGATAGCTTCCATCTGGTCTTTGACATGAATGGTATCAGACTGTATTTAAAAAAATCTGGATTATCTTTTTCTCTACTGAGTCTGTACATGCATATGCCTATCTACACATACATACATGCTGCTATTATTTTGAGAAGAACCCACTGTAAGCAGAGCAAGAAGGCCATGGCTCTGTGGCGGAGCAGATACAACTCTCAAAGGGAAGATGCACCATCACAACCTCCATCCTTCTGTACTTGCTGCAGACTCCCAGTGACCTCATCAGGGCAATGGCAGAGCCACACCAATGCCAGGTGCACTGCAGAGCACGAGGCATTTACTGCAGTCCCCACTGTGGTCTGACACCAGCTGCTCCCTAACAACTCTGTCTTCACTGATTTCTAGCCCCAGCAGACACACACATCCAAATTCCTCCAAGAATAGGAGTAGCAATATACATTCACAGATTAGGAGCTAAGCACTTCCTTGAAAATATGCAGTTTGACAAGTATCCCAAATAAGAGCTCCAAGGAAGGTGCAAGACACTATTAAGGAAACTGACAATATTTAAACAGAAACTTTGTCAGTGGAGAGCTGGGACTATCCTTGCTGCTCTGTTTCAATGACTAAATTTTTCACTGACCAAGGTGAGGAAAAAATCGTCAGCATGATAAAAGCTGTACATTCCCAAGATCTGATCTCTGATCCAGACTCAGATGGTGACCTAAAGTTCAGAAGAACAGTTAGGCTGGGGAATTCCTTCATTTCTAATGCTTCCCAATAATACCTGAGAAATGTGAATCAGCTAACTATTTTTCTTGAGAAAAGCAAGCGTAACAATTCACAAAGACCTGCCAAACCATCAACTGCCATCTTCTCACTCCCCTTCCCTCCCAAGCAGTAAGAAGGTAAGCATTTAGGATGGACACCACTTTCCAAAACCCCTTTGTCTTCAAGGAAGCATACAGAAACTGTTACAGACAGCTTTCCCACCTACTCTGTCAGACTTCAAAGGGAAGTTTTATTTTTGTGGGAACCAAAGTTTCACCAGTATCTCCAGCAATGCATAAATCAATTCTTCTTGCATTTACACTGATGCTATTCTGTAGGAATCCCACTAGGTCTACACTATCAGGCTTTGGAGGACATATTAAAACTCATCTCCCACCATAAACTCAAAACTTTATCCTTCTGTGTTAAGGAGAACAGAAGTGGTATCATAATTTCAAAACCAGCACCTTCTTCTCTCCTTCTTAAATATAGTAAATAGTTCTAAACAAATAATGTATGTATTTATTTTATTTTGTTTGTGCTTACAGACTATTACATCTTTTTCTCAGCAGCATTATCAGTTTATTCTTAGAATGAGTTACCCATTTCTTTTTCACTCATCATAATTTATTTCTGGAAATCTACCACCTACTACCACGTTTACTTTCTGTTCTCCCTTATGTCTTAATTAAAAACCATGTTCTATACCTCAAAGATTTTTATAGGCCATTTTCTTGTGTTGTAGGTGACTGCGCTCCAGAGCAGAATGTAAAATGCAGAGATATGTGTCTTGGAAAGTGGAGAGCTAGACAGATGCTATTGAAGCAATCTATAAAATCTTAAAGGCTAAAATGAAAGGGACTCACACACTACTAAAATCAAAAGGATGTGCCCCCAAACCCTGTCTCCATAGGTATTTAGGGTCTGACTGGTAGAGTTAAAAGGTCAGGTATTCTTTTGGAATTCAGAAACTAAAATCTACTCCCTAGGTAGGAGAAATGAGGAAGAACCAACTTTTAGAAGGTGTGGATAGACTCTTCTGTAACACTGTCTACCAACAAGAACAGCCAGAAGCTGGGTGATGGAAATACAGTTTCCTCTCCAGAGAGAGCTCCCATGCCTGTATCTCCCACCATCCAGGACAGTCTCCTGAGTGCTAGGCTATCTGCCTGCCAAAGCTGGATGTTTATGAAGCAAAGAGGGCAAGGCTGATTAACTCTTGCAGTGCAGTAGGAGTTTTTAGCTGTGTGGTCTATACCACTAAACTCATGAGAAATAGTTCAAACACTGTCTGGAGACCCAGGGATTGAGGTTTAACTCCCTTAGGCTGAGGAGGGAAAGCTCCATCTCCCATTTCTCAGCAACGACTCTAAACAGTCAAAGAGGTGAGCACTCTCCCAGTTTCCTCATGTCTTTTAAAAAGTAAGCAGCTGTTTCACATCTTTTCCCATGAGCTAATTCACAATCAAGACCAATGCATGCCACTAGATGAAGAACTTGAGAAGGTTTAGGTACCTCTAGACATTTAACGTGGCACAAGCAAGAAACTAAAGCCACATTTTTCCGAAGAAAGTACTTCTGGGCACATATAGTACCAAGGAGCAGGGCCCTGGGAAATTTCCAAGCAAGAAACAGAAAATGCCATGAATTTTGATTGAATTGATAGAAGAATTTTAGACACAGAAATAAACATCTGTGGGTCAAAGCAGCTAGACTGCAGATTATGCTTTTTGGTTTCTGCCTTAACTTCCTCCATACATAATAATTTATCTGTATCAAAATGTCTTGTTTTATACTACACAAATATTCATAACATGATATAATTCAATATTTTAACAAGAGAACTTAGGAACTTTTAAAGCACTTCCAAACATTCCTAGGTTCCTGAACAACTCATAGAACTTCTCAGATCAGAAAACAGAAGTCCTACATTTGAAGTCTGAATTTTTCCAGGAAACATGACAATTCAAAACTAAATACACTGTAAGTAGAATGACAAGTCAGAGACTCGAAGTTTTACTCCAGTAAACTTCCCCTTAGGGAACTATCTTAGATTAGAAAACAGCATTTATCTTGCTCCACTGATCTTTTTATACATCTCTGCAGGAATTTTGAGAAAGAAGAAAAATAAAGAAATTAAACCATTCGATCTATTCAATGCCTTAGAAGTAGTGGAAATGTATCAGCTCTATCATACAAAAATCAAGAAAATATTGGTATGGGTTATTTAGCAAGGGATAGAAAAGATTAACCAAATTGGGAATTAGTAAAAACAAAACAAAGCAGTAATCACTGCTTTGAGAAGAGAGAGATAAAAACATGCCTGATAATGAAAAAAACAGCATCATGATATGTCAGATACTGAACTAAATAAATTTTATTTTAAAAGAAATTGTCTTACAAAGTTAAATTTGAATGCATGTCTTGCAGAATGAATTGCTATGCAAGACCAGGCACTCCCTTTTTCATTGTGTAAGTTGTTTGAGAGCTGTATTGCACTCCAAAATACAAACATAATATCCCACTGTGGAATTGCTATTTTGCCTTCAGTGGTGGTACCAGATTTTTCTGCTCAATATCTATCATGGTTTTTTCCATGTGTCCTACCCCAAGAAAACACCAAAACTACAACAATAACTAAGAGCTGAACTTCTAATGCTGACTAAGATGCTACTCAAGCTTCAATTCCACTGGGCATAAATGAGCAATAGAGCAATGGAAAGATAAATACACTCACTGTAGCATTTTCCTACAAGAAAGGAGATAATTAGAGAATCAGAATTATTATTACTAAAAATATCCAAAGAACTAATTTTACTCTCCTACTGATGACCTCTACCAACAGGATATCTCAGGTAACTTAATACTTTTTTCCTACTTATATTTAAGACCAGAAGTGCATTTTTCCTCTCTTTCAATTTCATTACCACAGGCCAAAGCATCTAAAATACTTGGAAAAAAACCCACTGGTTAATTATTCCAATTGCTAAATGTAAATCACAAACGCTGAAAAATTAAATTTAAAAACTTTAGGATAGTACATATTAGCAATTACATTCATGGACACCTAACCAGTTACTACCAGATGCTGGGAGACTGAAGCAACAGAGCCTGAAATATGCTTAAATTCTTTTTTTATTTTCTTTTTTTTCTTCTCTTTTGTTTTGTTGTTATCAGTAACAAAACAATAGTTTCTGCTCTTGTTGTGACGGCACATCCTCCTTTACATCCTCCACCAGCAACTGCTGAAGTTGGAGTACACAGAGAGACTTAACCTAATTATAAAGCAGTAGTAAACATCCATCTTTCAAATGGGAACGAAAAACAGAGGCACCGTGAAGTGGGAGACAGGAAAATATCTAGCACAAATCACTTGTGTGAATTTTATATCTCTTCAACTCCTCAAATGTCACGAAGGAAGATGGCATACAGAGCAAGCCTTCCAACACTGATCCTCAGCACCAGTGAATTCAGTTAATCATTCAGAGTCAATGTGGAAGAAGATAATGTGCATTTTATCTCTTATCAGAGCAGGCCATCTTCCAAACAAGGCCTGTTAAACTGTCAGATTTATTATAAGCCTAACAAATGCAGTTAAAGAATAAATGAGGATTACACCTTCAAAGCTGCTATTTCAACCTGAAAAGTAGCAAACAAAAGGTGAAGTACTATATAGTGGACAATCAGGTAGCAGTACTATACTACCACCCCTCCAGCCCACCAACACATGAAACTAGTGTACATACAACACATATCAAAGATACGTATCAAAGAGATTTACTAAAGTCAGTGTTTTATTAAATAGCAAGCAGAAAAATCTTGTTTACTGACCAAAAATACTACAAGTCAGTAAAAAGTTTAGCAAAAAATTTTCTCTAACAGCTAATTTGAAAAAAACAGCTTATAATTCTATGGTTAATTGTTTCCTCAAACATACAGCCATAGTTCATCCTTTTTTCCTGTGAAGTTGCCGTGACTAGAAAGCCTTCTATCTCAGTTTCAAAATTAGAAATGTATTCTATGTAACATTAATTCTGGTAGAAGCCAGAGGAAAGTTGGAAGTCACATGCAAATTCTGATTCTTCACATTTTTTCCTGCGTATGAACTCTTTGTCCACTGGCTTCATTTCAGAACTGGAAAATATTTAATATTGATACATACTGCAATCTTCAGTCCTTCTGATCAAGGCAATTCTTGCTAGCCACTTTCCCAGGCCTCCAAAGGAAATCGCTGTCAGAGGCAGGATAAGATACTAGATCAAGAGAGAGGGGCCACTGGAGCCTAAGGCCACCCTTTCCTTGGTCAGGCATAGCAGCTAAGGAGGAAGGGGTGCTTTAACTCCCAGCACATCACTGCAGCACCTGTCAGAGTCCCAGGCAGAGAGCTCAGCCTGCCTGCCCCACGCACTGCCCCGCACCTGGAGAAGCTCAGCCTTTTCGCATGCAAACTCACTTGGTACAGGTTTTTCCACAAATCCAGACAGACATGAATAAGGGTTTAAAATTGAATAAAAAACCAAGAGGTGAAAATGGAGGGAAATAAAAGGAACAAGGAAAAAAAAGACTGCATTGTCTGGTAAAATAAGGGTTAAGCAAGAGATCCACTATTAAGAAGTGTGACAGAAAAGAAAGTTAAGAGATTTATTAAACCATCCTTCCTGAATCCCTGCTATAAGTAAGCCACATGCTCTGCAACCAATTTATGTATTCCTGTCCTTCACCATTAAACACCTGGAACCCCGAACAAAACAATGCCAATCTACCAAAATAAACAAGATGTCCAACACCTTGGTTGGTGATGGTAACTTTACAAAAAAAACATGAACTAATTTATTTAAGGGTATGGTCCTTTCTCAAAACAGCACTACCACTTTTACTATAGATGAAACTGTCTAAAACCTTTGCCACCTTACAACGGTCACACAGCATAAAGCAAAAAGGTAAAACAGTTTCTACAAGGAAGGTGATAGCAGCAAGCTGAAAGTCTCTAGTCACCTTTAAAGGATTTGTACTAAAATCTGACATGCACCTGTAGCCTTCTCTATCTTTTCTATTCTTTCTATTTTAAAGACAGCCTATTACAGGTAAAATTAAAACAATATTTACAGAAGTATTTACTAAACTCTACTTCATTATTCGACTCCACAAACTAGAACTAAGAAAAGAAACATAATTTACTTGGAAATGCCATTGAGCCCATGTATAAAAGAACTGAAAAGTGGCTCCAACACCTACTACTCACATTTTTAAGCTGAAGGGTCCTTCCTCAATCTTTTCCCTCACTCCTGTGTAATGGCTTTAGAGTGGTGTATTAGACAGTAAGAAGACAACATACTCCATTTGCAGCCTGAAAGCCAATAATGCTCATGAATTTTTTACCTGACAGACACTTCAAGATGCCACTGGGAAGATCGTCTAATAAACACATTAGGCTGCAAATGGGTGGCAGCAGCTCTTTAACACATGCTGTAACTATCAAATAAATGGCTAACATTAATGTTCAGTGTTACAGACTGGGATTTAATATGACTTTCTGTGAAATCCACCTACATCTTGAAGGAGAAAGAGGTTTTTCTCAGCTACTCAAACCCACACGTTTAAGAAACCCCCAGTTCTGCTTGAGAGTTTGCCAAAACCCCTCCAGACTGACCCCAGCACTGTAGGCTGGCTCCTACCTTCTGTACTCCCATAGGCTAAGGCTCTTAACAGAGCCACTCACTCAGCTGCTTATGGATTAGGCTACGTCAGCACCTCTAATATGCCCAGGAATAGCAAAACCAGGCTCTAATAAAACAACAGTGAAAATATATCAGACGAAGCAAGTACCTTTTTTTCTTAATATACAACAGGTTTGTTTAATTTCTACTTTTAAAGAGGAAACACCAAATTAAATAACAAAATAGAATGCCGGATTATATACATATACATCTATGTATCTATATCAGTCACTCTTATATCCTTTTGTTTGTATTAGGTAGATAGCTGAGTCAAAAAACCAAACCAAACAAAAAGTTATTCTAAATCCATTTAGCCTTCTATGATGCATTTAATAAGTACTAAAACTATGGCTGCAAAAATTATTAAGCCTTCAAGCATTTTCACTGAGAAAGGAGTCCAGATTTCCACATAAGCTGTTTATTTAATCTAGATTTTTCTCTTATAGTTCACAATTATTAACAGCTTATGAGACTGATTTTGAAGCCTAGTATTTCATATCTACTGTGATTTAAAATAAAATTTTGTGATTAGCATAGCTGATAAATGAAGCAAATCTAACAACACAGAAAAAGGATAATATTATAGGAAATTTTGTATTTAAACAGCTTTTATTTCCAGTTTTATTTCCAGATGATACTTCTGGAACAGTGAGTTAAGCATATTTTAACTCCTACTGAATCTTCTCTGCCAATCTCAGTTTCAAAACTGTTATTTGTCCACTTAAATTCCCACACCAACTTTCCTCCCCAGAAACTACCAAAGAGCAAGGAAAAAATCAGACTCAAGAGAGAGGAAAAATGGAACAACTCTCACAAGCATAAGGCACTGTGGAAAAACTCAAATCCAGGAACATTTTCTAATCTCAAAAATATAACTGACACAAATGTATACATTACTTACAACACCAGAAAGCTTATACAGTTCGGTGTGATTTTCAACACACCTATCTTGGCAATGAGAAAAATATGACCAATCACATAAACAAAGGCATTTACGCATCTCTGTAATGGCTTGCCTACACTAGGATTTCACTCCAGTTAACTGCCTGTCAAACACCAGTCTGTTTATGTTAGATAAAACATATTCCATTGATAAAAAACTCAGGAAACATGGTTCTGTATAGGTAAAAAGTAGAAAGTAGAGAGCAAGCCAGATAGAAACACAGTGTGTTTCAACACAAGGTGTATACAGTAAGTAACATGCAGAGTTATAGGACCTACACACAGAGATATTAAACTTATCATATTTGAATTTGAGTTCCTTCATTTATCAATCTGAGTTTCAATGACTTCACATAGCTAGAGAGGTGTTGGTCCTCCTGGTCACTAGGACCAGCTTAGCATATCTGCACTCTCAGGTGCAACATGATGTGCAACCCAGGCTCAACTGGAGCTTCAGCAAGAGATGCTTATGTTGCATGGCTCCTTTCATATCTCTAACTTGGCCATCAAAATAATGTTCCTCCAGCCCCAGAGTAGAAAATGAAAAATTTATGAAAGCACATAATCTTACTGAAACTTTTGCTGCACCTCAGTTTAAGTCCAACTCTATGTATCTTCTCTGGTGCCTCACCAAAAATTAAACACACGTTTTTAATTTTCACATACCTGCAGCTCCAAGAGGGTTTATTTTTCTTTTCTACTCAACCACCCATTACTAGGAAGAATGTTGAAATTTCAGGCCATTCTTTCGAATGCCAAGCACTGAATTAAAACTCTTAGTTGCAGAAAGTGTACCTAAACATTATCTGTAATATTCCTACACATTTTGATATTGTTATCATGGTGAAAGAACAATCCACTGCACACACATGTAAAAGATACATACCCCGCATTTCCTTCTATAATACTGAGGTGCTTTCATAAGCATACATTTCATTTAACAGTATATAATAAACTTTCCGATTAAGAACCAAGAATTCAAACTGCTTTGTTCCTGAAGGTTGCAAGTTAACAACAGTCTGAACTAACTAACTACATTCAAGTTAAACAAAAGGTAGTACTCAGTTCCACAAATGGCCACAGTCATAGCAAGTTTGCCAGCTGGCTATGAGGTGAATTGGACTTCACTTTGATGTCCTCTGTGTCCCCAAGAAGTTCAGAATGCTGCAGCACTTCTTTAAATTGTATATGCAAATTATCCTGTTCAGTTCAGTGCCCAGTACAGCTTAACCATCTTCTCTGCCTCTGAAACGCATTTAGAGTGTCTGTCCTGGAAAACTCAGTGTCCTCCTCAGCCTATGATGCTTGCTGGAACCCTGCTCCCAGGGGGTGCCTAGTGGCAAGGATGTGGTTCCGGATGTTATGGGAGAGACCAGATGGAGAGTTTGGCCTCTATTCCCATCCCGTATTTGTGTGAACAGGTAGATTCCCCCAGCAGGTGCTTCCTGCTGATACTGGTACACATGCCAGTATCATCCATTTATACTGGCTTAGCAGTGTAAGAGTTGGGAAATAGAAAAAGCTTTTTTCTTAATTAAGTTGGAAGAGCAACCAATTTAATAGATCCTTTTTGAGAGAATACAGCTACATGCATGAAAGATTATATTTCTATCACCTCCCAACATGCAGTATTACAGTTTTGTATTTAAAACACACATATGCTAGATGGACATTAAACTCCTGGCAAAGCCATTGTGACTGCTAACTACACACATTGTTACTAAGCACAAAAATTAAAGCTACCAAATTATGGCAGAGCCACACGAGTGTCTTGCCAACACTTACAAAGTACGATTAACTTGCTGTTCTTAATACATCCATGAGTTAAAAAACCAATCTCTGAACATGAATAAGTTACTAATAACTTCAAATTTCATATTGGTCTTAATTTTATTTGCTTTAGTAAAATACTGCAACCAGCAATAACAGAAGAAGATGGACGTTTAATTGTCACTTTAAAGCACTTACAAGTTTTAAACTCATAAAAATGTTGTTGCTTTACTTAGTCAATTGCCAAGAAATAAAATCTGATGAACACCAGCTTTGTAGTCACATGTGTCGGTGTGTATATACACACATATATATGAATACAGGCTGTGACCAAATAAACCATTCATAGAAATGGCTATATGAGTCAACCAAAAGAAACATTTAGTTAGTGTCTAATCTGTCACAGAAGCTAAAGCAGGTATCTTGGAAGAAGGTACAGGGCAGCTGTTGAACGATCCTTCCCCCCCTATCGGCTCTCTGTCTCTGACAATCAGTGGTACAAGCTTAGCTGCAGTGCTGCTCTGCCTGCTCCTCCCTCTGAACCTATCTTCAGTGGTGCCTAATTCCTTCTTAAATCCATATATACCTTTGGCCTCCCCAATGCTTACAGGCAACACCCTATAAGCTTTACAACAGCTCTCTATAAGCTCCAAAAAGCAGAAATGACACTGTAAAAAAATTGAACAGTTCTATGGGGACGCTATGGTTCAACTGAAATAAATCAGAATTTTATCACTGACTTTACTGAAGCTTCGATTTTCCTCCTAGTCTACTGGAAGAAGATGTCAAATTGTTATTTCTCTCTTTTGTAGGTTGTAAATCACTCCATGGGAATGAAAAAGCTATGCTCGTATCCTGCAACCCAAAGAAAACAAGGTTACTCTACTATTAAAGCTGAATGCAAATTATTAGCCATTTTATTCTCTTTGTAAAAACAAACTGGAATTAATTTTTCTTAATAATGAAACAGTTTATGGTAAAGAAGAATCACAACTGCCTAGAAAGAATCAATGTCTATTCCAAGTATTTTTAATTTTGGATTGTAATGGAATATAATTACTAAAGAGAGGAACACCCACTACATTCATAGAAGGAGCTGACCAGAAGTCTGCAATATACTGCCTCAGAGTAAAAAATAACACACATTTTTAACTACTTGGACTGAACACCTGGAAAAACTTCAGGAAAAGGACCAAAAATAATTTTATTCCATGCAGTTCTAACAGAGGTTTCTTCATGAGAATCTTGTGTTGCTCAATCACAACAGCCTATGCTATCAGGAATGGAAAATCACAGCAGTACAGCGTCCTGATGAAGTTTGTTTAGGGACAGCATGCATAGGAGAAAATTAAATGGCAAAGAGGATATTCAGGTAAAACACACACAGCAAATTAAATGCATTTATCAAAAACTTTTGGGTTGAGTCTTCATTTACAATTTTGGTCCAATTCCTGCACTGTTCCTTATGCTCTGCACCCTCACAACCCAGAGAGCCTTCCCCAGAGCCTCACTGTCCACCTCCAGTTGTCAGGGCACCTACGCAGCAATCAGCCTCACTCCTGGGTACTGAGACCAGCCCACTTCTGAAAGACACAGACTTTCACATCTTGCACCTCACCCCCAGAGACCAAAGCTTTACCTGCTAATAATAATTTTTAGTCCAATTCAGGCATCCTTCTAGGCCTGCCATGCATGAACATAAGCAGTAAGAGAAGCTAAGGAGAAATGCAGGCAGTAAAATGACTCCATCAGGATTTCCTCACAAGTACAGTGATTATCAACTTACAAACACTCTTCTCGTTTACTCAGCTCTAACAGCTTGGCTTGTAGATCCAGTCCTCAGTCCTTAATTCAGCTTTCTGATTACAATTACAGGGCTATTATATAGTAAGGTGCTAAAAAACTTATACTACTTAATAAAGTAGATTCTGAGAATCAAGGGTGTTTTCACACCTTTCCTCATTCTTTTCTATGACTAGTCTATATAAATAAATAAAATGTCACCATAAAATCTAACCAGACAGTTGACTTCCTAATGACATTTATTATTAAAAATAGTTCTAAGAACTCTGGAGTGAAAAAAAAAAAACCCCAAAGTACACCTCTAGTTCATACTTTCCAAGAAGGGTTTTTTTCTTACAATATTGGTATATTTTTCAATGCAGTCATACCTTCCCTCCCTCCTTGCACAAGAAATTTCCCTTACACAGATGACAACAAAACAGGGGGAAAAAAAAAAGAAAGAGAGCACCACCTTTTGAACATTACCAGTGTAACCCTGTTGACTACAGAAGCATATATAATTTTAAGAAGTAGGCAAACAAAATTACTCTGGTCAAAGATAGTTTTATATATGCTAGATACAATAATTCTGTAAGAAATCGCTTACGAAAGACGAGTTTTGTGAGAACACAGAGCAACCTGAGGAACATAGTCTACACAAAAGGCTGATTTTGTTCAAATTTCCCCCCTTTAACACATCCTAAAAGGCATCAGGGAAATCAAAATGATTGTACAAGCAGCAAAAATTTATTTTTCTACCAAACATAGGTGCCAACATATCAGAAAGCACTACTGAGCCCCCACTATCTTGTTAGATCTTCTGTAATGAAATAAAGGAAGAAAACACAAGAAGCAGAAAGGAAGTTTCATTGTTCTTGTGGCTTCAGCATTTGGTGCCGCGAACGTGACAGGCTCTCAAGCCTCTACTCAACGGCACCGCCTGCCCCAGGCCTCTGGACCAAAATGTTACTATGCTGCAATTAAAATAATCAAACCGAGACAAAAGAGAACAAGCAAATAAATAGCGCAAACTTGTTTACGTTTCTGGCTCTGCCCTCACAGCATGAAATAAAGTCTCTTCAAACACAAACTACATTAATTTAAAAACAATAATATTTTCCTTTCTCCCTCCTATCTCAAAGTAGCATGAGTTTTTCAAAGTCCTAAATAAAATAAACTAAGGCATTTCCTGTATGTATTTAGTTAATTATTAAACCGATTCTAAGCACGATAGTCACCACCACTATTTCAATATGAATCCGGGAAAACACACTTTTAGCAAACTGCCAGTGCACTGCAGTAATGACTGATCATATGCACCCTCTCAACCTTGCCCTTAACTTTGGGGGCAGATTTCTAAAGAAGTGACAACCTATAGCACTCCTATACAAATCCAAACGTTTAATTTTATCTTTTCTTTTGTGGTCGAGCATTAGTATTACTGCTGTGATTTAAGGAGAAATGCTGGGCTTAATGCTGTGTAGAAGAGGAAAATAAAGTCAACAAGCCTGCAATAACTTCCCAAGCAGGGGAGACAGCATACTGTCTTCACTTTACGACAAGTAGTACCAATAACCTTTTTGAGGAGGATATTATTAGTTAATTAATCTGCAAAATTAAACGCTGTCCTCCCAAGGTTAAAAGAAAGGTAAATACTGCCAAGATATTTAATGACATCATCATGCATAACCATGAGATAAATACGAGGTCTGAAGATTAACTGAATGTCATTCTGCTTACATGCTCATGTACTTGTAAAGAAAACTATTAAGATTAGAGAATAGAGAAAGTTATATAACAACTACCAATGTTTCAGTGTGCTTTGTCTACCTAAGCTCTTGGTCAGAAAGAGAAAGCTTTATGGCAAAAATGTCTCACTCTGGCATATTTTGTACTTTTTCATGTGCATATAAATTACTCAATATTGAATAGTAATTACTGCAATGAAAAAGACCCTCTCAGGCTCCACCTCCTCTTGACAGTGGGAAAATATAGATGGGTTTGTGTATTATTCTGGATGCCAGAAAACTTGCTTACAAAAATATTTCCTGTGCACTAAGATATATTTAGCCTCATAAACCCATAAAACTGTCACAGGCAACCACAAGTACACCTGTAGCCATTAAAACGGGAGGGGGGGGGAGCAACAGAAACTGCAGACTCAAATGTACATTATTTCTTTGCAATTGTTATTTAGAAACATTATCTTTAAACTCTCCTACTCAAACAGAAATTAGCTGTTCCTCCCACTCCCCCAAACCAACATCCCCCTGCCCCCCCAACATCCAGACACGTATGATGCACACAGGAGCACACATATGTGCAAAGAGAAAGCACTAACAATGAAGTCACAGCACTTCAGAAACACACCTTGTCGTCTTCCAGCCTTTGCAGATGAAGGCAGATCTTATTAGTTTTCCTGCGTCTTCAGATCAAGATGTAGATAAATCCCCCATCCATCACACTGTTTTTTTATTAAAAACAGGAGGGAAAAAAAAAAGAAAAAAAAAGGAGACGATTACCAGTAAATTTACAGCCTTAAAAATATCAGCTCTCCATTATCCCAAACCAGTGTTATGTCTTGATGTAAACCAAAGCACATGCTGAGTGAGGACGTGCGCACACAGCAGCTTATCATCTCTGTCATCTGCTTCTAATGACAGCTGACAAACTGGCCACGCTAATCCTTCCCTAACTGCTGATCAGAGAGATCCCCCTTTGACAATCCAGCATGGTGGAGTACTCGAAAATTCCTCCTGCTTCTGTTCTGTTGCTGCTCTAAAAAGCAGTTTCCTTTTCATTGAGATAATAGCCTTTTCTGCAGTCACGTGGCACCCGGGCTACATTAGCAGAGGTTGATGATAACAGAGTAACTCCCCTCCCTCCCTTCTGCTGATTCTAAGTGTACGACTCCTGGAGAAACCCAAACCTGGCACACTTGAAATCATTTTGCATCTTCCTCTATAGAAAAGCAAATTGTGGTGTCGATGTGGAAGAGGAATATACAGGCTTTCTCTACTTCTTGCACGAAAACTAATTAGCAAATACATTTTTAGGCAGTGCTTTTGTTGGGGCACACACACTGGTCATAAACATGTCATATGAGACTAAACTGAATATTAAGCATGCTTAATACTGAGTATCTGGCATGCTAGAATTATTCTTTTCCCCCTAGAGTACTTTAATTTTTTGCCTGTAATTCTAGTTCTGCTGCAATAAATACTCTGCTCTCAGCAACAACTTATGGCTCAACTCCCCCCAGCACCCAACTCTCCTGCAAATGCAAAAAAGCACAAATAACAAATGATCCACACTACAAACTCCAGTCTCAGTGCTTATATATATATATGTATGAAATGACATCATTTGTGACATCATTTATCTTGCTTTAACTCAGTACCATGACAAGTATCTTAAGGATATTTTAAATACACTGTCAAGTGGGAAAACCTACCTAAGCTTTAGCTCCAGAGCTCTCTCCTGAATGCCAAGCCCCAGGCAGGTTTGCACCTCACTGTTCAGAAGTTTTCCTGCTTGTAAAAGGCAAAGTACACAAACAAGCATAATGCTCTGTCTTGCCTTCACTGAAGTAGTTCACAGGCTACAGAACAAGCCTTTCCCCTTCTGCATTAGCAAACCATTTCCCTATTGCCTTGGCATACAGCATACAGACACCCAATTCATTCCCCTCAGCTCTGTCCACCTCTGAAAGCACTGGGCAGTGCAGCTGAGCACAGACCAGCATGAATTTACCCAGACATTTCATTGTTGGGATTTGCAAACTGTTTAAGAAAGCTGTGGATGAAGCACTGTAAAATAATTGTCAAACCCGCAGAATAACTTTTGTAGCTTTGTACCTGTTCTTTCCCTATATGATCAAGAAACAGCATTATCTCCTTTTGCCTTAGGGTAGATATTAGAAAAAAAGTCCTTCACCACAAGCGTGGTTGGGCAGAGGCTCCTCAAAGAAGTGGTCACAGCCCCAGCCCGACAGAGTTCAAGGAGTGTTTGGACAATGCTCTCAGGCACATGGTGTGACTCTTGGGGATGGCGCTGGGCCAGGAGTTGGACTTGACGATCGTTGTGGGTCCCTTCCAAACGCAGCATATTCTGTGATTCCTTTTATTTCCATATTTTCCCATTACACCATTTCATTCTCCTTAAAGACAACATTGATCATTAACTTATGGTTTCTCCAGAAACTGGAAAACAGTGTTAGAGACTGTGGTTGTACTCACAGGAAAATAAAATGGAAACTGTGAAGAAACAGTGGCTGTCCTGTACATGCCATCTTTGCCAATGCTGCCCCATCACCCTGTTTACCCCTCTCCCTAAGGACAGCTCTACTCAGAAAAGCAGCCTTGCTCAAGGCTCTGGGGAAACTTGCTCCAATGCTACGATCAACACTATGAGCTGAGGCCCAACCTTTCTGCGGCAGAGGAGATGAAAACAAGGTGAGAACGAGGCCTCTTCTGGAGCAGCACGAATCCTATTTTCTACTCTTCCCTTTTCCATGCTACAGAGGGAATCTGTGAGAAAGATCCTCAATCCAGGAAGAAATAATCTGGTTCTATAAGGAGACTATATTCAGCAGAAAAACATATTCACGGTAAATTGAGGGGGTTTATTTTTCCCAGTCCTTTCTCAATATGTCCTTCCTTCTCAAAGCACTACACTGCATAGAGTAAGCAAAATGAACATTATTAGTTACATACAACTTTTAGCCCAATAGAACAGGAATTGCTTTGAAATCTTAACTGTCTTTTACCTCATTTGCATTTTCCATATGAATTCCTTATATAAAGAAGATGCATCGAGCATACTGTTTAAATTGGAAAATTATACTAATGGGACAAAACCTGAAGATTACGGAGACCATCTCTGATATTCAAGAAAATATATTAACAGACAATCACCAGAAGAAAAATGAGCTTTCACAAGAATGCACACACACAAAAAACATGTCACCTGTGAAGTACAAATCTAAGGAAAACATAAAAAATGGGAGAATCCCAGTCAGATACCATAGTTAGAACTATATTGCTAATATTTACAAGAATAATAAAATGAGAAATTTAAAGTCAAAACAATATGGTGAGCACAAACACAATAATCCCAGTGTTAAGGAAAGAGTTATGTGTAAATAAAAAAGGAGGTAACAGAAAAGAATCATTGTAGCAATAAAATAGGAGTCGAAGGCTGAAAAAGGAGTGAAAGTACACAGATGTTGTTAAAAAGATTGCTTAGTGAAGAACAGTATACAGATAAAGCTAATGGAGAAGTGGGAACATTCCACTGCAGTGTACAGATTAATTCTAGACAAAAAGGGAAAGGTGAAATGAGTGAAAAAATATTCCTGACAGAAAACACTGCTCTGAATGGGAATAAGGGAACATGGAACAGCAAAGAAGGAAAGGCTCTTTGGCTTTACCAGGCAGTGAATACATGTTTCCAATGAAATGACAGAGTTGTTGCTATATTTTAAAATAGTTTCACAGGAATCATACACTTAATTTGGGGATGAGCAGGTGACAGTCAAAACCAGTTCTAGCATTAGAGACTTTTTCATGTTAGAATAAGACATAGACCTTACACAGCAGAAGAGGTTTTCTTCTAAGAACTAAGTTTTCTCCAAGAAATATATTTCATTAATACTTCATTTTCTTTGCCCAGCCACAGGTGACTTTGCAGTAGACATGGGGAAGATGCACTTTTGCTAAAACATTTACAATTTACATTCCATCACAATCAAATAACTGAAACTGATAAACAGAACATTGCTTTCACTACATGCATTTCACAGTTTTCTTAAGTTTATGTTTTCTTTATCTTCCTTTATTTTTTCTTAAGAAAGACAGGACATAGCACAACAATCTGATGTTCTTTGTCCTTCTAACATATCCACACCTGGAGCAAGGACTGGCAAAGTCATCTCAAAACATATGTTTTAATTCCAAAACATAACTTTTAGTCCTTTCTCTCACTCTCTACACCATATCCAGGAGGATCCAATTCCACCCTCACAATCCCTTCAATCCTATCACTTTGGAGTAGCCAAAGGGGTACCTGAATTGACAGCTGTAGTAAAAACCCTCATTTGCAAAATAGCAAGACATTTCAAACTGTGTTTGTAAGACTGCAAAGCTGACACACTAGGCTTTATTCACAGCAAGAGGCCACTGACTTTTAGGAAAGCTGACTGAGCAGCATTAAGTCTCACTCTTTGTGAGAAAGACTGGAAGATCACCACACCAGAATAGAGAACAACCAGAAACTACTAGAACTGACTGCACAATAAGGATATTACTGCTGAGATAAAGAACAAAGACAGTACAGTGATTTACATGTGCTACATTTCAATAAATGTAGATGCAAACATACAGTTTTCAAATATTAGGGTTTTTTTTCAAACTCCTCTAACCGAACATGAACAAAAATATTGGTTTTTCAAGTCAAAACTGAAAACCTGTTGACTTAAATGTCAGTGACATTGACATTTTATCCATTTAGGAACTCCTAATTCACCCCTACTTGAAAACTCCTTTTACCAGTTGAGGAAAATTAAATAGGATACTGTAGATAAATCTGGTTTTTCTGACCTTTGCATCTCCTCTCAAAGGGCACAGGAATCGTATCAAATGTACTTCCACTGGAATTTGTAGCATCTGGCACTGCTCACAGTCAGTCTCTGTATTAGCAGTACATGCACCTACAGTGCTAAGAACCTTTTGATTTCTGTCCATACCAGGGAAACGAAAAGACACTCCCTTCTCTCTCAGCCTCTTAGATATTACTGTTGACTTCGCTTCGTGGTATGAAATGTCCATGCTTCTTGAAGACAGTTCATCAAGGTTCTCATACCTTCATAAACACACACCCAGACATCCACTCACAGCATTCCACGTGCAAGTTTCTGCAGTATCTAACTGGAGAATTCAATAGTGAGGTGTGTGCAATATATTGCAATTAAGTTCTGTATGGGCATGTCCACTGACAGTTGTGGGGTTTTTTTAAAGACAAGTTTAATGACTATGGTTAATTGAAATTTTTGAGTAATAGCTGATGAGGATTTCTTTTTTTTCTTTTTCTTTTTTAATCTCTACTGCTTCACTCCTTTGCCTTTAATTAAGAAGGGATGCAAGAGAAGAGAAAGGGGTTCTTTCAGTGCAATCTGGAAATGGTCAGCTCCTGGCTCAGTTCTTTCTCCTCCTGCAGACTAAAAAAGGTTGTTCTCTCCTGCTCAGAGCCTCTGAAGCAGAGTGTTTGCCAGTGCTCTCTATGGGTTATACACAGAGAGGTGCTCTCTGGTGGAAATGGGCCTCAGCCCACAGAGAGAAAAGTTCAAGACCATGACTTGCTTCCATCCGTGCTGACGGTACACGAGAGGAACTCAGCACAGGAAGCTGAGCAAGCAGAGAAAAGCAGAACCAGAATGGAAATACTACAGCATTGAAAAAAATGTTGTATTAACACAATATGTTACATAAATGTATAAACATCTAGTGCTACCATGAGCTTTTAACAGACTGTAGCTAAGTTATGAAGAGACTGGAATTTTTTAAAAAGAAATTACTTTATGCTCCACAGAATGTGCCTCCCGGTGAATAGGTTTTTAAAATCAGTTCAAATTCTTTATTTCACCTCATCTCAAAACAGAAGTACATCTATGGATTTTTAATAGTAAAAGGTTCCCAAAATCTGCAGACTGACTGCTGGTAAGATTCAGTGGCTGAGGTTTGAATTAGATTAAAGTTTAAACCAGATAGAAGTCAGACAAGAAAATGTTCATTTTTAATAGCAAAACAAAACCACACTAATTAATCCAAGGACAAGGTAGGTTTTCTTTCATGTAGTCTTATCTATAAATAAAATATTTCTAAATGACACCATATGACTCAATCAAGGTAGAAGATTAGAGATGAAATAATTTGGTGAAATTTCAAGGTTTCTGATAACCAGGCAGGGCAGAACAGTGTAACACTCCAGCTGGCCATAACAGCAACAGTGTGTGAACTCAGCCGGATTTGATACATTGCCTGTGTTTCCCTTGAAACAGAAACTTGCTGTTGTGTTCAATGCAAGTGGGACCTCTATCTTTTAGTTCAGGATACGGCAAATTATTCTGCCATACCTGGTGATGAATACTCTGGTCTCTGCACCTAGATCTCTTTCTTAAGAGAAAACTAACATTTCCCAGGAAGTCACAGAAATCTCATGTCTCCTCAATGTTCAGCAGTATTCTAACTGCTAGTGGCTTGCAGACATTGCCTTGCATTTCAAAAGCCAGTTCCCATAAGAAGCAAGGAGAAAACACACAGAGACTGTATCTTGCAGATCCTGAAAATCTGGGCTTTCACATCCTTCCAAGAGACCTCAGAGAGGAAAGGAGACACTACTTATTACAACTGGTGTCACATGGGAGAAACTGGAACACAGGGCCAGCTGCTTTTTATGAATCTGAGAATGAATAATAAGATAATTTAATGTTGCATCGTCCACTCTCATCAGATCTTACAAACACCTGAAGCAGCACTTAGTGATGCTGAGTGGTGAACGGCGATGATGAACAGCGAACATTGACAACTGACCTCTTGCCTCAACCACTCAGAATGTGCTATACAGTAAAGCAGGGTCATGCTCCAAATTTTGGTATTATTAAACATCCAAAAGATCGGTGGATAAGATGAGGTACAGAAGAGAAACTGAAGAAACTTAGGTTTTCTATTAAGAGTTTTCAAGCTGTAATTTCTATCAGTATTAGATAGAAACATGAAACTTAACTGAGCCCAAGCACAAATACTCATGAGAACTACAAGAGCTGACACTATTTGATGAGAAAACCAAAAGCCAGAGACTGCAGGCTATCAAACAAAACAAAAAGTGAAAGAAAAAGCAGGAGCAATTGAAATTAATTTGACTCACAATAAAGTAATTAAATATTCTGCTACGAAATAAGTATCAACTTCAGGACAATTGGTCTATGCTTTTTTTTATAATGAGGGAGATGTGACAAAATTGGCATTGAACTTCAGTGTTGTGTAAATTCAGAAACTTCAAATCCCACTTGTGAGAATAAAAGAGGGAAAAAATTCACCACCTTTGTGATAATTCAACAGTAATGACTGAATGTAGGGTATTAAGGAATATTTAACATAATGAGTTATGTGTTCAACAGAAACCAGACTTGCTCACTTAGCACACTAAAGTGCAGGTTTGCTGTAAGCGGCAGTAATAACAAGTGACACCTTTAAAGCATGTAAGACAATACTCATTTCATTTAAGTAAAGAAACAATAAAATTTAGGTATGCAGGTAAATATTTGCAGTAGAAACAAGACAATTCTTACAGAGACCTAATTCTGAGCAGAAAAGCTACACAATCTCAACTAACCCCCCGTGTGGTTAGCACTGAATATTTAAGCCCATGATAAAAGGAAACATGTCAGAACTTGGCTCTACTGCTAACTCTTAGAAAGTTCAACACACTGAATTCCAAAACAGGAATCTGTTTACAACTTTACTTTGTACTAGGTTTTCCCTAAAATCGACTGCAAAGTAGGTTCATATGCAAGACTGAAGGAAAAAGCTCAGAAGCAGAATACTGCTCAATCATTTTAATTTGCAGTATTTAGAACACATATCAAATCCTGTCCCATCCTGAGGACTCCTACACACATTTATTTATGTCATATTGTACATTAATATGAAAAAGTCAAACACAATCTTTGAAAATAGATGGCAGACACATTGCAACTGCAAATAGCAGGCCTGACAGATCTTCCCTCAGTGTAAAACTAGTGACCCGTACCATGTTTACACACTTTAAATCTTCCACAAAAGCAATCTCGAAAGTATTACTTCAATGAAAATATCAACAATATGGGCAAGTGCATTTCATTTTTATAAAGACTGCACTTTGTATGTTTTGAGCATGTTGTACTGAAGCACAAGAAGATGCAAGTTCAGTTAAATGAGGAGAAAAGACAAGTTTGGAAGAATACATGACTGTTTCATTGCTTTCCTTTTGGCAAAGAGATTCCCATCTTTATCTTTCAAACACATGGCTGTCATGACTCATCTTGAAAAAGCAGTACTTGACAGTTCACAGGACTATTTCTTAAAACCATTAGCAAATAACCTTTAATATGAGACTTATGAGTAATTTAGATTTTTACAAATTGCCTGTCCCAGGTTCTTAAGAACCTACACTTTCTAAGCTTCAAGTTAATAATGTAATATTATATAATATTGTTTAAGCCATTTGTCTTGAGTGAAGCAAATATCCTTTTGAGAAGAAATCAGCCAACTTTAAATTAACTGTCCTTTCTGCTGTGCAATTTCTTCCCCAGAACTAAATAGAAAAACAGGCAGGGCATGTAATATATCATGACAAAAAGGGCTCCAAGAAAACATTTTACTGGCTGTTTCAACAGCAGTATGGCAAAGACAGAGGTGATCTGAAATAATCTGGACATAGTGTCATATTTTGCCTTCAAAAGTCAGAAATTCAACCACAATCCAACAGACAGCCAAAGCAACTGTGAGAGAACTGATGTGCTCTGTTTCCAAACTACACCTCCACCTGAGAAGCAGGATGCCTCAACAGGGTCACGTTAAACCCCAAGTACATGACCACTACCGTTGTCCAAAGGCAATCCAGCCTCACTTGCTGACCAATATTTCAAGACCGTCTTGTGACTTCATTTGATGATGTGCATTTGTATCAACTGATTTTGCAGATTACACTGCAGTGCTAATTTTGAATGATAAAGGCATGTAGGGTCCTGGACATGGAAAGGCTGATTTTCTCTTTATTGCATATGTGACCGGCAGATCAAGGGAGGTCATTCTCCCATTCGACTCTGCTCTTGTGACGCCCCATCTGGAGCATTGCATCCAGCTCTGCAGCCTCCAACACAGGAAGGACATGAATCTGATGGACAGAGTCAAGAGAAGGGCCATGAAGATGACCAGAGGGCAGGAGCACCTCTCCTATAAAGACAGAGACCTGGGGTTGTTCAGCCTGGAGAAGTCTCCAAGAAGCCTTACAGAACCTTCCAGTACCTAAAGGGGACTTAACGGAAACCTGAGGAGGGGTCTTTACAAGGGCATGTAGTAACAGGACAAGAAGAAAGGGGTCTAACCTGAAAGAGGGTAGGTTTGGATTAGATATTGGGAGGAAATTCTTTACTAGGAGACTGGCAAGAGACTGGAACAGGCTCAGAGAGGTTGTGGATGCCCCATCCCTGTAAGTGTCCAAGAACAGGTTGGCTGGGGCTCTGAGCAACCTGGTCCAGTTGAAAGCATCCCTGTCCATGCAGGGGAGTTTGAACAGGATGATCTGTAAGGTCACTTCCAATCAAAACTATCCTATGATACTCTGACGCTATGGGAGTTGTGGGGTTTTGTTGCAAAGCAGGGCGACAGGGTTTGGATACTATTGTTTTGGAATAGCTACATAGACACTCTGATAAACATTCATACCGTGGAAAATGCTTCTAACTTAACTCAGCAGAGCCAAGGTTCAGGGACAATCACTTTACTCCCAGAAAAGAGCCTGACAGGAGTGGATACAAGGTAATTTAAGTTAACTGAAGGCATGAATTAACACAAAAGGGAACTTTTTTCTCAAACTGGTGTGATTCTTTTGATAAGCGTGTTTGACACTGCATCTGCTTGCTGATGTTACTGTTCAAAGAAAGTTAAGGTATTAGTAGGCTGCTGAAAGATTTTTTTTCCTTGAAAGGCTTTTGGAAAAAAAATCCCATATTTTCCACTTTTAAAATTTTACATGGGAGGGGGTGCAACACAGTGATGACCATTCAGAAATGTAAGCCCTTCGACATCAAGGGGAAAAGGGTATCTACAGTAAAATAAATTTTACAAACAATGCCGAGAAACCAATAAAGAAAGGCAAATCTATGTCCCTATCAGCCAAGAGAGATGCAATTTATTAAATTACCTGCTGCCTGGAGACTTTGGATGTAATGCAGTTCTGAATACACTGGCTGTACAATACTGCATAAAAGCACATACAGTGGGCACTGAGGGGTACATGTGAGAACACTTTTTGAGAGGAGCAACAGTGGAGAGACCCCAGTGTAAGCAATGAATGATGTGTTGGAAATTAGGTAACGGCAAATTAAAATACCTCAACTTTAGAAAACCAGGTACTTCAGAAAACTACAGCTCCTGTCTGCAGTGCTATTCTTCTCTACAAAAGAGTGGTTTAAAAAAAATCCTGTGGTCTCAATATTATTTTATGACTTTAAATATTCCATAATACAAGGGGGGAAACAGCAAAAGAAATATTGAGCTGAGTATCCCCTACATAGCATTGACACTAATATTTATATTTGCAATGGAGATTACTGAGAAGGATAAGGAGAAAGAAGTGACAAAGTACCCATTTAGGGTTTAGGTTCTTAGGAAGCTTCCATGACACAGTATCCCTGCAACCTCTAATACACCACACTCACTCAGTATCTGTGCTATATGTAAATTAGATGAATTACTTTTATAAGTATATAGCCTGCAGTACCTCAGCATTCTTAAGAGTCAGAGTGGTGGGTAGATAAGAAAAATCAGATTCTACAGCTGTGAGGAGGGCTAGATTAAAGTATCAAATAAATACAAAGAACATGCAAAACAATGCCTAAAGTGTAATGGAAGAGAACCAATATGGAAGGCAACATAAAGGGAAATACTTCCAAGCAGATGGCTCCTTTTAACCAGACACTTTACTATGGTCTGTACTAAAAGTACAGTCTTCTAAACAAAATGTATTGATATGCAGAAGCAATTTTTCTTTGAACAATTTTCTGAAAAAGCTCCTACTTGGGAATAGCACTGCTTCCCTTCACCATCAGAGTCTGATTTCTAGTAACATTTTCCCAGTCTTTCCAACTGGACATGACTTCAGCTGTAATACTGCCCTTTATCCAAAAGTGCAGTAGAGAACCAAACATATCCAGGAGTCTGTTATCCCCAAGAGGAGTTTTAAAACCTGTGCAAGAACCCTCTTGCTTCTATTGTCAGCACTAGAAAGTCTGTGCCTACCCCAAATAGTTAAAAGCTCTTTTGGATTTAGCTAGATACAAATTTGACCTAGTATTTGGACTTGAATAAAAGGCCAAGCACTTGAGATTTATGCCAATGTCACAGATCTCATTTCTAGGTGCTCCACTGAAGACCATTCCTTACACTCTTTCAGAGGCCAAAACTCTTACAGAAAACCCAAATTATTAAAGTAGCATATGTCAGCAAGAACATGCACAGCAGTTCTACAAAACCTGTGCTAGCTGCCTACTGATTTCCAAGTACAGTTGAGAATGATCACATTGAAGTGTAAAGGCCTGTTCTCGCAACAAGCCTATTCTTGCTTTGTGTATGCTTTATATCTCTACCTATGTATATATTCAAGGTAAGCTATGCATGCACACACATATAACACACACCTAAATTAATAAAATAAGTAACATAAACAGTAAGCAGAGAACACAATTTTTTTGATGACAGGTAGGACCTACAACAAATCCTAGGAAAAATACTAAAAGAAAAGTCACTTTCTTTTAAAGCACACTGCTGGCATGTCAATTAGAAAACAAAATGGCTACAAGCACTAGCAATCACTTGAAAGTCAAGTAATCTCTTACCCTGTAGTAACTTTACCACTTTTTGATTTGATGCCATGAAACTCTAATTTGCTTACTGTGAAACCAAATATTTGCCTCACCTATGACTATTCTTTTTGGCCTTCTCATATTCATTATTTACTTTAAAAATGTTTCTTATTTTGAAAACTACATTTGCACCTCTCAGAGAAAGCTGGGTATTAACACTGAAACCAATTCCTTGGAGAAACCAAACTCATACGCATCTCACACTCATACACATAAAATTATATTAGATTTCATACAGTGAACATTTTTTTTTAGGTAGAGCTCTGAAGGTATGACTTTTACTCTCAGGGGAAAAAGGAACAGACAAGATATCTATAACCTTACAGTCTGCATGCTGTGCATGTCATGTAGCAATAAATAATTCATATTTTGACCTTATGGGATACCTTTTACTCACGGGTTTCAAAGAGCTTTTGCAAAGGTGGATATATGCTTTATTATCGGAAGTTTATAGATCTCAGGATGAAGAGAGACATAAAATTACATATTCAAGGTCATTTAGTAAGCCAGGTGTATTTAAGTGGGTAGTATCAGACTTTCTGCCTTTTTGGTTCAGGTTGCAACTTACAGTGACACTATGAGAACAGCCAGATACTGCCTTAAACCTCAATTAAACCTGTGAGAAAGCATGATGGATGTTATCTCTGTAAAAATACAGACAACCTAAACATATTCCTAGGTGAGAAAGGCGAAAAAATTACTAACCCTCAGTATGTGGTAGCAGGACAGCACAAGAATTCTCCAGAATAATCTTATGCAAACATTCTGGAAAGGACACTGGATTCACAGGCAGAGCTGTCAGGATCTGCTAAAGAGGGATGAAAACAAAGCTGTCTTCCTCCACAATGAAATTTTCTTGGAGACCACGTCAGTTATCAGAGTGAACCTGAAGGAAGTAGTGGCAGTTCTAGTGTACTACAACAAAAATTGCATAGAGAGGTGAACAGTAGAAAATAATATATTTTAGAAAGACTGATTCTATTTCCAGCAACTTTCCCAGAAGATACACTACCAGGACTTAGGGTATGTAAACCAGAAATAACCACATTAATTACTATAGTAAATACTCTTTTTTATTTCCATTTGCTTTAGAAAATGGCTTTTCCCCTGATGTTAATAATTAACTTTAACTCCTAAAAAATACTTTCAATAAAAAATAAATATGCAAAAAGCTTTGTACAGAAAACAACTCCACACTGATACATAAATATGAGAACATTTGTGAGAATGTAGCACTGGGAAGACAGTTTATTACTTAACACCACAGCAATGATACTTTGGATTAAATACTTAAGTCCTGCAATTCTCTGAACTGCCTTACCTAACATTAAGTACAGGGCTCCATTCACAGCCTTAACTGCAAAGATTATGTGCAAATGCTTTCTTGAAGTAAGCTCAGAATGTTTTTTACTTTTCAGGATGGAGTCCTAATGTTCTCTCAGACTGCTGAGAACGTAGAACCATATAACATGCACAAAGTATCTGTTCAGCAGTCCTCTAAAGTGCAGCAGTAGTAGAACCCAGTAGAAGCCAAGAAAGATAACAAAGAAATAAGCCTTGGGTTGTTTCTTTGTATTGCTTGTGTTTGTTTTTTTTTCCCCAAAGAAAGAAGGTACTATAATCTGCCACAGAGGGAGTTTACTTTGTTCTAATAACATGATGTTTAAACAAACCAAAGATTTATATTTAACAGGGGGAAAAAATTATCATCACTGTTATCACTGCTGGCTTATAACAATTGGTAGCAAAACTACCATTTCATAAAAGCTCAACACTTCAAAGCTAGATTTCTCTAACACCACCATTGAAATGTTTCCTTTACAGAAAATTAGGATTTAAAAAGAAATCACAAAAAACACATACTCCTTATTCTGTATGTACTAAAATGAGGTAAACCCAAAACCTAATTACTGGCAAATCAAACTATCATCATGGGGAGAAAAAAACCCATCCTGACTTGTCAATGCAATCAGAGTAAAATGGAGTTTAAAGACATACAGCATGCACTAAGAAAAGACAGATTTGCCAGAATTTTCCTGGGATTAATTAAAGGGGAATCATTTTAAATCCTTCTCTTCTTCCCAAGCCTCTCCAAGCTGAATTTACTCCATTTAGGTAACAAATGCAAAGTAGGCAGGAAGGCATGTGCTATTTTCCAATCAGAAAAGCAATCCGGTTTAGAGAAGAGAATTTTTTAAGCTTTCAAAATACAAACCCATTCAGAAGACCAAACAAAATACATTCCTCAATTCCTCTGTGCAAGTGGAGTCCCTCAGACAGACAAGAAAATGTGCCCCTCATGAATAATTTCCTGCACAAGATTTACAAGAAACCCTCAAAAGTCTTGATGTTCATGTCCAACTGCAAAAATATTTGATGTAACAGAGACATAAGTAATGCTTATAGTTGGAGCTGAGTCTCTGATTATCCTACCCTACAGCTGGTGTGTAAACAGGAGTATCAGCACTGAGGACTGATATAAACACAAGCAGAAGGTGAGGGACAATTACCACACACTGCACGTGTTTCACCACAGTTTGCCCCATACCTTCTCCGTATTTAAGCTCCTTACCTTTTTTTCACCGCTACTTTCACCACCTGTGCTTAAGCAGAAATTATTATAAGCTTATTAGCTCTAAGTGGTCACGTCTACAAACATGGGGAAGGGCTGGCGCTTGGTGCCAATCAGCTTTCACTAATCTGCACCCTACCAGTGATCCCACTGCTCCTCAGGATTGACTGTCAGGAGGTCAAAACCATTCCCTGAGCCAACAGGGGCGCAAATGTCATGTTCCTGTCTCCCTCTCTTCTGCTGAAGGCATGTATCTGCCTAACTCCCATGTCTTATGGAAAATGAATGTGTCCTGTTACTTCTTCGATTTTGAAGGTATTTGTAATGTCACCGACATTGTGCAAAGCCAGAGATCTTCACAGCTTAGGTGAAGATAAGAGGAAATCTCTCTTGGAAGATCACACACCTCATGAATGAAGATCTGCAGAGCTCCTCACGCATTTACAAATGAAGACAATCACATTCAACACTTCCTTGTAACAAATATTTCACCTTGATTTTGATACTTTTTGTGGGAAAAACAAAATAGATCTAAATCTGAACCTTATCTACGTTTCCACTAGCAACTTAAATGTTTCAAGAAAAAAGTTCTTTTAGCTAGGTCTGTATGGGCAAATAACTGCTTTTATCCTCTAATTACACAGCCAGCACTTAGCTTGGTGAGCAGCACGAAAATAGCTGTGTTATACTACGTATTATAACTATATTCTATGTATTACCTTGTTTGTAATGATTATACAATGGTTTATTGACAACTTAACTTCTCAATATCCAAAATACTCATGACGATAATTCACTTGCAGAAACCTATATGTTACCAGTACGGCAGTGATGATGTCCTCCTGCCACATGAATTTCAAGCCCAAGTTAAACCAGGAACATACCAACACAGGTGAGCAATACCTCCATACAGGACAATAATGAAAGATTCCACCAGGTTTGTAAAGTTGTCTTCTGGAAGCAGAAAAAGCCCACCACTTCACTTGAATCTGTATGCAAGGTGCGGTCTAAGAAACGACAGCTTTTGTCAGTTACTCTTTCAGAGCACATACAAAGGGAAACTAAATTAGGTATTTAGATAACACTAAAAGGAAACTGAGCTTACCCTTATTGCACACAGGCGTTTCACCTACTTACCAAAGGGTAGATAAGAACTTTTTGTGCCACTCATAATGGAAACCTTCGTACTCAGCTTTGAGCAATACTGGAAGAGTAATTTTAACTATTTTATTTCCAGCAATGATTAGGAAATATGAGCATCTGTTTTATATTGTGGCAAGAAATAATGATCAGAATTAAAAGAATATGCAGGCTTTATAAAGCACAGGTCACTGTTACAGGTTTAATATACACCCCCACCCCCGTTTGGTTGCTGTGTTAATGTGTTTTACATTTTAAAGCAGCATACAGGGTATTCATCAGGTTAACTATAATTGTTCAGGATATTTCAGGTACTGGAATACAAAACTAGTTATTTACATAATAGCTGTGAAAAGTGCACATCCTTCAATTAGATTTCTATTTTAATCAGTGGAACTGTGGGAATAATCCCATAATATTTCAGAAATATTTCAATAGTAAGATTTCAGTAATATGCTTCAATACCTTTTTATACTTCAAAAAGAACAAGAATATAACTAGACAAAACTCAGGATATTCTGGTTCTGAAAAGCACTTCTTTCCCAAGTATGAAACTCACCTCTTTAACTCATTTCCCTTTCTACTTCATGTATTAAGAATAATCTTTTTCTACAGAGTTGTTTTGGGTTTTTGCATTTTGCAAGTACAACAAATTCAGAATAGCTCTATGAAGTTGGTACTCATAAGGCAGAACGCTGACAATAACTGCCCCTATTTTCAGGTGGAATAGTTGTCTTGCAAAGAAGCCCCTATTCATTAAAGTCATGAAAACAACAGACAACCACCTCACACTAAAAAATTATGCTACTACCTTTAGATTAAGGTTACTCAATAAAGTTTTAATGAGGTCTGCTGGGGTAACCCTGCCAACCCACTATCTCTGGCAGAGAGGCCACTGTAACGTCCCCAGCCCAGCCTCCACAGGGAGCACAGGGCAGCACTGTGGCCGTGAGCTCCCTCTGAAGAGCTGGGACATAACAGGTCCATGCAAATTTTGAGTGCAACTCAAACCTGGCGACCTGAAAGCTGCTCATCTGTGAAAGAGGGGAATGCACCAGTGGGATTTTTAACTGACTTAAAATTTGTTTTGGTGATGGGTTTTTTCGTGTATGAGGGGGGTTATAAAACTGTAGAAGGAATTAATCTACGACAGTGTGTGCTGTTTGACATTTGAGGAGAGTAGTTTTCATTTCACTGTATTTTAACAACCAGAAAAGTTTCGAAATCTTGTGTGACCAGATCAAACTCATGTAGTAGCAGTCACTGAGCCGTTTAAGTGCCCTAAAGCTTGCAGCAGCAGCTCTTTGCTGCAGGTACAGGCATGGCTAAAATGAACACAATTCATCTCCAAAAAGAAATGGAATTACACCCAGCAGTCTATGTACAGTGCAAGCTTCAGCATGATTTAAAAGAAAAAAAAAAAAAACAAACCAAACCCAACCAACCACGCTTTATCAGTATTTGAAAATTCTCTGTTCCTCCAAAGTGCATTTTCCAGTATCTTATTTAGCTTACTACCATATGCTTGCAATTTCTACTCTCCATAGAAGTCATTCTGAAAAACCAAAGGAAAATTTTTGTGAACCACAAATATAATAAAATAACCCCGTCCATGAAATGGTCTAAAAAGCTTGGATTGCTTCTGCTCCACCTCCCCACATCTGGCACTCGCATCAGATTACAGGCCAGAAGGCAACGCAAAGAGACGGAAAGGGAGATAGTGGCTGGATCACAACTAGAAGGAAGTATGCCTTCTATAACTCACTCTTTTCCCAAATGCCGATATGTCAAAGCGTGATAAAAAAACAACTGTGGGAGAAGTCTGCACACGTACATACACAAGACACACAAACACCCGACAGGCAGTGAATTACACAAAATACACTCAGATGACTTCAGAACTATCAGTCTGAGCCAAAAGTGCAACTGGGCTCCTGATTCTGTAACTGACAAAATTTACAGGAAATGGGCAATCACTGGTTTCTAATTCACAACACTTTCACTTCTTCTAATTTGCCATGTATTTCATAGGCACAACAAAACCAAAAGACACTGAATTATCTAAGCGCCACAGTCTTGTCAAATCAGCAGCTCATTGATTGGTCTTTTTGAAGTTTAAATTTTGCAAACTTAAAACTCAACCAGGAAGATGCATGAATCTACACAAGAATCCAAGGAGCTGGTTGGGAGTGTTGTTTCCTAGACCTCTCTTGGAACCACATTCTCCTCATCCCTTCAAGTCCACATCAGCAGCACAACAGCATAAAAACTTCCACTGAGTCTTTCAAGCTCAGCAATAAATCTACTGCAGTCTGAATTATCAAAAATATTCAGACTGTTCAAATGATTTTTTTGTTCCAAATGGACTTGGCACGCTGGTCAGGAACTCGTCGAGTCAAACACGAGCAACAAAAGTGGAATTCTTCTTGCTAAGCTAATTGATGGCCCTACAGAAACAAAACGCAACTGCATATTCAAAACTTTCAAAGACGCACTGTATTAGAGTTGCAGAGTGCCTTCCCCTCAGTGCCTGCTGTAATATGATCGTAATTGCTGTGAAAGGGCGAGAGACCGACTATACGTTAAATCCTGCCATCTGTAGGTGCTTTACACAGTTCCATTTGCTGCTGCCGGGTCAAAAGTTTACCCTATTTTCGCTTGTTCATAACCAATCACACAAGTCTCTGCTATGCGTAATCTTTGACCTACTCTCAAAGCAATTTTTGTATTATATAGTCATATGATTACACTGAAAAAACCCACACATTTTATTAAGAATACGCTTCTTGTTGGTTAGCTTTATAATTATTATTATTTCCATATTCAGTAAGCGTACTGTACCGACCTTGTTCTTCCCAGTTAACTCCCTTGGAGCACAATCATAGAGCCATGAATTCTCCAGCATTTCTGGCTAGTTGCAGTCCAGAACCACATGCAAAACAGAGCTGGAAAGCATTCACAGTATCTGTTGTTTTAGAAGTGAGGGGAAAGAACTACTCAATTTTTACTAATAGGGAGAGAAGATGCTCTGTTAACATTTAAATTAATGTTCATAGTGAAAACGAAAAATGTTTCTGAAAATTAGGACTGTCATAAGAATATCCCTATATATTCACCTTAAAAACTAAATATGCAAAAATATACCACATGGAAACATTTATGCTACTGATATTATTATTATTATTATTAAATATCGAGGGAACAAGCAGTTTCATGAACAACAGAATTAATTAAGCCTCATCTCCCACAGATTTATACCTCCTGGTTGGTTGACTTTGGTGTCTAGAAAGGTGAAGGCTTTGAAGGAAGCTTTTCCCACACCTGGGACATTTGTTTAAAGCCTCTCTTTTCCCATCACTAGGATTCCCAGACAACTAGTAAGATTATTTCATGCTCCAACCTTTCCCTTTGTCAGGGCACCTTTAGGTGGTTCCACCTATACTCAGCTACTTATTTTCACAAAACTTGTGGGATCTGAATTTCGAGATCACCACTGTGCCAAAAAATGTGATCAAAATCAACAATAGGTTCAAAAGATAATGAGGGGAGTTGAAGGGATGTGTGCATCTACACAAGTGCACTGTGTGACCCCATGAGCCTTGTTTCTATAGGAAAAGCGGCTAAGAATAAAGGAGAATATTTGACCTTTTTACTATTTCACAGAAAGTTAACTTAGAAGGATCCAACTAAGCAGCTGGCTATACTAACAGATCACCTAAAAGTAATACCACAATATTTAAATCCATCTTGTACATTTTGCTAGACAGTTTTTAAAGAAAAACAGACACACAGGCCCCATTTAACTTGTAATAGGAGATATAAACAGATACTTTTCCACAGATATGTATTCTACTGTAATCTATGAATTGTGTTAGATTCGTGATGTTTTAAATTATTTTTAATCTAGCATTTATACAAGTGTGTTCAGTCTTCAAGAATAAAAACACAAGTGAGCACTTGCATGAATAGTTACACTGCTCCATTTCACATTTGACTCTTAGTTGCTAAACCCTCGGTAAACGTAACAGGAGAACATAAACCAGCCCTTGCCATTGCCATCAGTGAAGTAATATAAACCAGAGAATAATCAATCAAGTAACAGCATTAAGCCACTTCCAAGCAGGTAATAAAATATGTTCACATACAAAATTCTAATAGTTATGAAGTCAAATAATTTACTAAGAGACAGAATAAAAATTACCCCAAATAAAAAAATCAAGATGCAGATTTTAAGGCAACACCAGTCAACCATCTCACCTCTTTAGTACAGCAAAGACCATAGGACTTAGCAGCTCTTACAGAAAAGATCAAGACCTTAGATGTGCAAACACATCTCTTCAGAATGCAATACACGAAGTCATATATTACTTCCATAAACTGATCAGTCTACATCAATGAGATGCTTGGAAAACAGGAAAAGCTACTCATAATGTTTCATTTTTCATAGAGAAATAAATAAAAACCAAAGTAAAAGAGAAGTAAATATTTTAAAGCAATGAAAGTGGTTTATCTAACTGGCAAACATGGTGGCATATGCCAGACATTATCTATTAGATATTACACAATATTCTATACAAGAAGTTCATCATACATATTATATACATAAATATAAAAAATAAATAAACTGTGTGCACACATACACATAGAGTTCGGACATCTGTTAAGAGGACTGACAGCACCTATGATCCAGGCCAGGAACAAGTGAATAATAGTCTTTCACCCAGGGGAAAGCAAGATGGATGCTCTTACAGGAGACCTACTCCACTCAGCTTATCAGCAGCAAAATGAACAGTGGAAAAAGCCCAGTATAAAAGAAGAAGCAAAGAAAAGGAACAGAACTGACTCTTAGGAACACAAAGGGGAAGGCTGAAGGTACCTAGAGATACCTACAACATGTTTCAACACAAGAAATTTTTCACCTTGGCAGAACAGTCTGATCTAGAGCAGAGCGCAAACAACTAGAGCAACAACTCATCAGGAGATAAAAAGCCTGAAAAAGTGAACTTGAGAATTCAGGAAACCTGACTCAATCCCCAGTAGCACAGAAATGCTATAAAGCCACTCAGTGTTTTATGTATGTTTGTGCATCTCTTCTAATTTTCCTACAAGGCAAAAAGTGATTTTAGGAAGTTTGCAACTGAGCATGAATTGATATTACTCTTTGTATTACTGGGGCAATTTGGAGAGTTCAATACCAATCTTGGTAATGTGGTTAGTTCATTCATGTGGGCCCCATTCCGGATAAGGAGAAACAATCTATCCCCAGCAAAGAGATCTTTCATGCCAGAGCCAGAAACTTCACAGGAACCTGGTGAGACTCAGGAATTTACAACTACGAGGATTTTATGTAGGTCCACAGAGCAATGACATGAGGATCTGTGATGCAGAATTTTTTCTTTCAGTTTTATGTAAGAACAACAATCCTACTATACAATTAGAGACCAGGCCAATTGCAGTAACTCTTGCAACAATGCATATATTTCTGTTTGACTGTATTAGAATTAAGTGATCCAGATTATTTGTATAAATACACATACGCAAAAGTAACAAGTTTCTTCTACCATCAGCTGAGTAAATTATAGTAAATTGAGATCTTAAAGACACCACTCAATTTGTACATGATTTTTCTACTGTTTCATTTTCACCTGAACCATTTTCATTAGTACAAGAGCCTAACAATTTTCTAGGTGTGAAAATTCTTAAAACAATGAATCTGAAAAAAGGTAAAAAATTATAGATCACATAAAAATCTAAATCTTAATTTAGTATTTAACCTTATGATGATAAAAACACACAACCAAGTGTGGAGACAATTGTTAGAAGCATTTGCTTTGGATGATCTGCACAGATTAAAAAGGTATTCAGTGCTCTCTTGTAATGGATATGTGTATTATCTCAGGATAATAAATATTTTATAGACTACCACTGCATGACAATGAAGAGTACACATACAGTTTTATACATTTTATTAATATTATTATTGTCTTATATATATACAGAGCTTTCCATCTTCCCATATTCTTTTCAGGTTTAATAGTTACAATCTCAAATTAATCTTGCAGTTCTCCTAAAAGGCAATATAAACCATAATACCAAAATCCACTCAAAAACTAGTATTTGACTTTGGCAATTAGATGGCAATTAGAAGTTTGAATCCAAATTATTTCACACGGAAATAAGGTGCTTTTTATATGGCATAGGAGCTTGTAGTTGATAAGGGCATTTTTAATGAAGTGTTTTAAAGGAAGTGGTTTTCTATTAAAAGAGGTCACCTATTACAAGGAGTTGCCAATTCTGTTTCAGTGGCTGGATGCAGAACCTCCCACCAGCTAATTCTCACAGACTTCACTTCCTAGTCCTTGGGGTAGTCACCAGCCTGGCCAGCCTGCATATGCCGCAAGTAGCCATCCTAGAAATATTATCAAGATATTATCATGGAAATAAAGCCAGACCACAGGAGAAGGGAGGCTCCTCCACTCCCTCAGAGCCAGCCCTCTAAACTGGATTGTAGCAAGCCTCCAATGCAGTCCAGTTGCTGGGCAGCATTTGCTGCAGCAAAGCTGCTCTCCATCTCCTTTGGTAAAAAGCAGAGCAGATGGAAATTTCCTGTAGGCTGGTCTTGGCCCAGAGACCACTGTTTGGACGATACTCCTCCACGAATAAGAGCAATCCATTCATTGCAACAAACTGACTGGCCCTACTGTCCTCTTTTACAACACAACTCAGTCCAATCCCTTCAGTCAGTGATAAAACACAGCGCAGTGTGAGCACATTTCATCGCCTGTGCCTGGGTAGGAACTAAGCCATGAAGAAAAATATGGCCATGTCACACTAAGCAAAGAAACACATGAGTAACTCTGGCAAGCACCTAAGATAAGGCTTTTCTGAATGACTAAAGGTAATGTTATATTGATGTTATGATAAATTATTACCTATGGACACAGAGTAAGTAGACACAGCAGCGGAAGCTGTGCAACCATACTCTTCAGAGTGGCAGCTGCATGCTCTTCTCTTAACAACACTGGAAGATAGGAATAGAAAGAAATTCTTCATACAATAAAAAATGTTATAAACCTGTTGTCTCCTGAAAGTTTCCAAATTTTATTTAGAATGAAAGAAACACTTCAATACATGTAACCACCATGGATTTTTCAAAAGATTCAAAGGAGCTCTCTCTTTGGTCTTCCCTTGTCTGTCCATTGTAGCTGAAACACTATGGAGCTCAAAGCAAAACTCTCTCCTGATTTCTGTTCCCTTTGCAATCACTGGTGTACATATCTTGTTTGTTATGCACAGGCTGCTAAGACTGCTTTTCCAAACTCCATTCTAACATGAGTCAAGGTGCTGTTCATTGATGTAGCTTTTCTGGTTTTCCAGTGACAACAAAATGAGTTTGCCAGCTTTTCCTGAAGAAATTAAAACCATGGGACAAGATGAAATAATCCTTTTAAGATATAAAGACAAAAGGTGGTTACTAAGAATTTATGATATTCCACTATTTATCTGGTAGTTGAAGAGGAACGCTAGGAAAGGGAAGGGAAATGTTCTATATTATGTTTAGGACAGAGGAATCTTTGTTGAGCTCTGCCTAAAGGTTTCTCACAGGGCCTGCCAAATGCAATGCTACCTATCATATGAAGAAAAGGTGCACTCTTAATCAACATATGCAGCCAGTGCTGCAGCTTCATTTTCTGCAAAGCTTCCCTGCAGAAAATCTCCTGGGTGAGCAAACTTTCCCTGGAAAGGCTCCTCAATGGCCCTTTCCAGCAAGCAGAGTACATGGGGGATATTCAGTAGGTATTTGCTGCTCAAGTGCATTGTACCAGCAGAGACAGAGAGTATGACAGGTCTTGTCTGGATGAAAAGTTAGGGCTCTCCAAGCAGCCTAAAGCATATTTAAACCAACCCGAGAGTGTACGGGAACAGAAGAGGAACTCTTTCTTATCCTTTTGTACTCATGCTTTTCTGTCACACTAAGTGCATGAGTACAGTCAAAGGCAGGATGGGTGAATTAACTCAGAAAAAAGCTGTCCAAAAAAGCTGAGCAATCAGTCCTCAAAAAATTAATGATAAAAGACTTTGAATAAAGCCAATTTGTAATGGAATGTAAGAAGGGAAGTCCCTAAAGAGAAAAACTGTCTACCAGCTCTGCGGCAGGTTTTGCTGCCCCATGCAGTTTACCATGGCAGGACGCCAACTTGGCAAGACTCGCTCTTCTCCAAGGAGCCTGGCAGGGCGCCAGCCACACTCACAGGTCTCACTGCTGCTGCCAAGCTCGAGGGGCAACTGAAGACCCTCTTCTGTGAATCTGCAGATCTGATTATGACTGGGGATATTTGTGTTTCAAAATGTTCTTAACCAAGTCAAGTTCCCTCTCTCTGTGTTTATACAGTGACTGAACAGGCGAAACAGAATACTTAACCCAGCTAGAGAAATGAGCCACAGATTGTTAATTATATGGCTATTTGCACTTTGACTGGAAGAGGAAGTAAGCTGGTTATAACTACTTTGGGCTTTACTCCTGCAACTGCATTGAAACCACATTTATGACAGCTGAAACTATGCAATTTTATATAAATGTAGGCGCTTCCTGTTTTTGAAACAAGTCATGGTCTGCTTGCCCTTACCTCACAGTAACGTCACTGGAACCAGAATGTATTAAATGTGCTCAGTTTTACTGACTTTATTTATTTTATCTTATTTTGCTAATTATTTTTAAATGTGTAGATAAAATGCATATTTTGGACTACTGCTGCCAAGCATATCTATTCCTAGGACCTAGCTGTACTCCTTAGGCAGTAGGAAACACATGTTTTTCACATGTGAGACTGAAATGCCCAGCTATCACTGGGGCATGCTCAGTCCCTGGTGACGTGGCCATGGTCATTCTCAGATGAGGAGCCAGGTGCATCACACTCCCCTGGCTGGCAGGCTGCATCTGAGCTACACATGCAGGCAGACCTAGCTTTTTCCATTCAATATGCAGTATTTCAAGCAATTTGTAATAGCAGTAATAATAAAAACTTTATTATTTTGCACAGTGTAGTGCTCATTCTTCATTGTGGTAACTATATGTTTAATTTTACAGACAGTGAGTGCGGGGAGTAACCACAGCCTTACTGGCATAAATTGAAGAAAATCACAATTTGACTAGAAGATAATTTAGAAAATATTATTTAACAACCCTAATAGGCAGGAGCATGTTTCCTGTCCTTTTCTCTCATTTTTCTTATTTAACTGGAACTCACAAACCAAACTTCTGCAATGAGTACAATTACGTAAATCAGCACTCTTGCTTTTCCAGTACAGTCATTTTCCTGTGGGATTACAGAAGGAAGACTGATCCTACTGTTCAACTGGAAAGCAAATGGATATCCAGTAATTCCTGATGATAAAATGTGATAATTCTTATCAAAAAACCGCCACACACTCCATTTCATTTACAGTGTATTCCTCCAGATTTAGTTCAGGACACACTGCTTGAGAGTCAGGTATCCCTATAAATCCAAGATATTTACAGTCAAGATAGCCAAAATTCTTAACAGAGAGAAGGGGCATCATTTCTAACACCTTTGTTTTGCTCTCCAAGACCACAACCTCTTATTTCAGACCATTAGACACCACCCTTTAGCTTTAAGAACTCACCAGCTTCACAGTGCTAACAGAGTGAACACTTACAGACCTCTTAGTCTCACGCTGTAAGAAGATTAAATAAAAATTCAGTTTAAAAGTCCTTGGGCAAAAACCTTCAACTAGAAGAAACACTAAAGCTAAAATTTCAAATTCAATTACACCTGATTGACTGATTGAGTGATTTCTCTCTACTTCAAAAGTAAACACAGTATACAGTCAAGCTCAGGCATCTCTTAAAAACACTTCCCTTGGTTGCCTTCTCAACCCAGGCATGGTTTTGAAAGCAACTTACAACTACAGGAGGCTGGTCCTGCCATCCCTCTCTTCCAGGCCATCTTCAGCAGAGACATTTTTTCAACTCTGCAGTTAGGAAGCTCAAAGAGGCCAGAGCCAGCCAAGTGACTCAACCAAAAATGCATTGAGCTGTCCTCTGGTTTGGCTCCCTGAGCCAGCTCAGCCCAGAGCTGTGGCTGCAGCAGCACTGGCACAAGGGAGAGGGGGTAACACCTCAGCACAGAGGGTGCAAACCATGCTTCTGGAAGCTGTCAGACCAACACTAGCCTGCCACAATGTCACATTTGTGGCATCTCCACAAAAACTGGCCCCACATTCAGCCCCTAACCTCCAAACAAGGGAGGACACATTAAAATCCAATTCGTCATGTCCATCTAGAGCTGCCCAGATTAAAGAGACTCACTGAGTTACAAAGTCTCCACTCATCTTGTGATTTTTTTTTTTTTGGCTGAAGCCTACTGTTTCTACAAAGAAGCGCTCAAGTCCAGATCTTTACAAACTTATTTCCCAAAGTAATGTGAGCATTTCTAATAAGGAGAAGAAAAAAAGGACTTAATGAAGGCAACCCAGATTAGCTAAATGACACATCATAGTGGAACAATTCTGCTGTAAAAGACCATGCAGATGTTATGATGGAAGCAAAGAAAGCCTTTCTTTAGCTACAGCACAGCTGCTGCATACAACTTCAAAAAGACTTGGCACAGGATTTCAGCCACAAAACTTTCCCCTCACTTCATTTCGTGAACGTCATCTGCAGCTTCAGTGAGCTGCACCAAGGACAAAACCGACACATGGGGAGTTTGCAACATCTTACCAGCAGTGGGGCAGCTTTTTGCACTGGGAGTACTCACGAGTACATTCAGAATACTTGACTATACATCTCCATTCCTTCTCAGTCCAGCAATCCCTCAAAAGCAATGATACCCCACACTGCTGTCCCTCCTATTTATCCTCCATTATCTTCTACGTTAAAGAAGACAAACAAACTACTACATAATTAACAAATATTAAAGCTTAAAACCCAGCTGTAATAAACAGATCATTTCCTTTACTCTTTAAGTAACATTAGAAAGTATTAGCAACATCCATTCACATCCCTCATACACCAAGTGACTCTAAATAGACACACTGACCACAAAGCTGAAAATGTTGTAGTTTACAATCACCCTGAATGCACATGCTTAATGACAGTCTTGTATTTTCCATGTAATATATGTAGCACAAAGAAAGTATATATTCACTGTCTAAATTCAGCCAGTTATAGGCAGTACACAGGAAGAACTTGCATTGATTTTATAATATTTAACAATAAAGCACACAGAGCTTAACTTGATCTGCATTACATTTGTGATTTCCTTTCAGTGATGATAGTGTTAAGAGATATACCTGAGAACTTAGACTGCTTTAAGATGAATGTATGTATATGAGATTAAATTAAAACATTTCTGACACATGGGAACAAAATCCTGGAAAAATTGTATTTAACTTCTCCCATTTTTCTTCTCTCATTATTCATGACATCAGCTTGTTGACTCTATGACATTCTTAGGCATCTACCATGTGGAAGACATAAACTGCTTTGTTACCTACAATAGTTTTCCCACAACTGCAAAGTCACAAACAATTAGTCCAAAAGAGAAAACATGAATAGGAGCACCTAAAACTCTATTAATATTTAAACTTCAAAAGTAAAACAGACTAGAAAAAATGCAGAAATAAAGAAATATAAATAGAAATGTACTGGAAGGGGATTTTTTTTAAACTGCTCAACTACTTCACTACCAAGAACTTGATACAAAGCTGGAAACCCACAACTTTAAAGACTGTTAGTAATGTTGATTAAAAACAGTGAAGAAAACTCATTAAACCAAAGGTAAATCCTGAAATACTAGAAACATTAACCACAGTATTATTGTATTCATAAAAACAAAATATTTCGACATGACCTACTTTAATAATAGTAAAAAAGTAAAGATTATGGGCTCTAACCCCCTGACTCTACTGATCTTATAAAACACCACTTACTTTTCAGAATTAGCAACAGACTCATGAAATTGAACCAATTTGTTCAACAGATGTTTCAGCTGACTCAAGAGAAATTTTAGTTTTCTATTGTAGAAATAGTGAGCTGAGTGAAATTCCACTCTTATTAGCAGCATTCGAAGTGTATTAGCTCATAATTAGCTGCCACTTCCATTCCTTCTTTCTTTGACATAACAGAAAACATTTTCCACACTGGATTAGACATGACACCGAAATAAAGTAGGCACATTGATAAAAACAAGTCACCCCCCTCCTCTCCCCCCGTCCCCCGCTTTATGGGATACGCAGGAATGGCAGAGTTTTTATTTTCCTTGGCGTTCCTGTCTCACATTAGCTGATAATCTCCCCCGTGTAGATGTGCCAGTGTGCTGCCCCGCAGGCCCACAACACCCCTGCTGTTCCAGACCCGTGCTTCCCTCCAGCAGGCTCTGCGATCCTTTCATAATGTGTGCTATTGCATCAGTCTAATTGCAACATAACTCCCAATACTCTAGGTAAAGCAAATAATTTCATTTTTAACTTCTGCCTGCTGCCCCCACCACCTTTTTTTGTTTATTTTCAAAGATTTAAAGAAAGACTTGCACACTGCACAGCAGTAGTCAAACAAAAATACCTCGTGTTTTCTTAGAAAGCAGCACTTAAAAATATTGCTCAACACCTAAAACATTAGTGCAGCCTTCCACAGAGCTGTATGCAGTAGATCCCCTGTGAGCAGGCTGGAAGGGGAATGTACATTCTTACTCTGTGTATTTAATATAATATTCAGCCATTATAAAACCTTCATAGTTTTTTACTCTCTCTCTGTCTCCCCTGCAATACAGAGTAACAGCTTATCTGGCAAACACACTCACTATGTTTCTAGGCACTGAAGACACGCTCTTGGTTAATTCATAAAACCTGATTTAATGTTACATATTTTGCATTCAGGTTAGCTAAGCTGTAACAATATTTAGCTTAATCATGCCTTGGCCAAAAAATTCTCTGTTATCTTCTGATTACAACAGCATTGTGTGTATGGACATCACACTGGGAAAATACAAACCCCATGCCTGAGGAAATGCAGATGAAATTCTGACTCCAAGCCATTCTGATAGTGGGCATTACAAACACTGTCTACTTAGTATCTGATACAATAACCAGGCACAAGAGTCATGTGCCCGCAATGAACGATGAATTTACATGTCATTTTGATTTTATGTACATATATTATCTGAGTTGACAGCATCAAAAAGTAGCAAGAAGATGTGCTTCTTGCACCCCAAATCATTTGCATGATACAAATTTCTACACTAAAACTAATCTCTAAATGCAAGCACTCATAGGAGGAAATTTCAGAAGCTAAGTCTCAGAAACCCTAAACTTAGCCTTTGTTTGCTTTTGTGGCATGGTATACATTGCAGTTATGTCATACCATTTCCACAGCACCTCTGCACCGTTCAAAAAAAATTACAAAATTACCACTAATCAAAACAATAATCTTTAACTCTTGGCATTTGGAGTATAGTCCTATACCTGATTTACCACACACTACTCAAACTTTTTTTGGAAGACAGAACAAGTGATTTCTTTGTGAATTCAATGGTGCAGCTGAGTGCTCCATCAACATAATGGTTAGTCCCACCCTTACTCTGTTACTCCTATCTTGGAGTAACTGTGTTATTCCTAGCTTCCTAACTAAAGCAGCAACAGCTTTAAGGTCAAAATGATTCTCCAGGTCTGAAGACAACTTTGTCTCCAGTTTGGCATAACTCAGACCTAATTTTTTCCCATCACCACGTTGTGCTTTATATAGCACTTTCAAACCTCAGCCCCCACTGCCTCATCCCCAGTTACCAGTGGTCAGTACTTTTACAAGTAAGATCCAAAGATCTCAAGTCATCCACAAGAAAGCAAGGCGCAGTTAGCAAAGACATGAGAATAGCTAGGATTGACCAACTTACCTAGCATCACCTAGGAAATCTGCAGCACAGCCAGGAAGGGAGCCCTGCTTGCCAGGGCAGCATGCAGCTGCACAGAGCACCAGAATGGCTCCTGCCTTCTGCAATCCCCTGCCTCGTCCGCCACGCACGTCCCGACTTCTGGAAGTGAGGCAGGGGTACTCCAGAGAACAGCCTTCTCCAATGCATCAACCAGATTCATTCCCAGAGCAAGTCCATCCTGTGCGCAGAACGGAGCAGGGGTCCTGAGGGGAAAAACCCAGCACATCAGCATGTTATTTAATACCATTTAATTGAGGGGCTTCCTCACAAGGGGCCAAACAAAAGAGATTTGCAAAGATAAGATCAGTTTTGACAATCCTTGACTTGGACACTGCCACACTGGAAAAATGTTTGCATTCACCACTTCTAGAAATAAGAAACTGAGACATCAGAGACTGCCACACTGACACCTACGAAAAACAGCAGCTGGGTTGAAATCTTTAGATGTACCATGCAGCTGTTGTGGGAAAGTAGTATCAAATTGGTTGCAAATACGAAATTATTCTCTGCATGGAAATTAAGCATAGGCGATGATTGAAAACATTCTCAAGGAGCTTCTACTGAAATCAAAGAGTGTTTACTTAATATTCAAGATCTTTGGACCTTCCAGAACAAACTTCTCTGCCTGTTTTCCTCAAGCGATATCCTCTGACTCATGTTGATTCAAGTCCTGGTCCTTCTTCATTCCTACCTACAGCACCCCTGCCAAATCTCTCCTTACCCTGCTCCCCGAGGATTTTCATCTCTCCCAGCTCAGTCACTTCCAGGCTTGGCTAGCAGTGCCACACTCTGCCCTCGACTCCCCCTTCTTCCTTCGTTCCCCAATATTAACTCTCTCTCTCCCACCAGGTCTGCCTCCCCTGTTCACAGTCTAGGGCATTTCAGGGTCAGGACCACACTAGGGTCCCACACATGGCATTGTCCCATGGGTTTGCTTCTGGCTCTTAGGCACTGGGGTACAAACTCAGCTTCCCCCTCCTCTTCCAAGCCACACAGCTTTCACATGCCCAAGACACCATGCAAGACCTGTCATTTCCTTAAAAAGTTATAGCTTTTTTTGATATGAGAATTTTGCAGTGCTGACAAAGGCAAAGCCATGACTCGTAATCTGCTCTTCTTCCCCAGTGCCCATCACTAGTGCTTCCCACACTTTAACTCCTAGTCTCTGTTTCAAAGGGAGGGAAATGGAGCATTTCCAAAAAAGATTAGGTTTTTTTGCTTCATATGTTTGTGGATTTTTTTAAAATTTACAATGAGAAACAACTTCTTCCACACATGCTCTCAGACAGCTAAATTATTTTGGCAGCAAAAAAAATTAAGCTGGCGGCAACTGCCTAGCCCCAAAGGCTAGCATTTTGTAAAGTTATAAAAAGCTCCAAGGAGCATTCTATACCAGGAAGTCCCAGGCAGGCAGCCTTCCTTACTGCAACTTCTGGCACTCTCCTCCTTTCAGCCCTTAACAGCTGAACTCATTCAGCTCACTGAAACAAGAGCTGTGCAAATCTTATCACCTGAGTGGTCAAACTGAGGAGTAGCAACTGTGGGTGGACAGTGCTGGAGTGAACCTCATGCAAGCTGCCTTTGCCTTCACCACCAGGTTTGTCACATGCCTACAAGCAGTGTACAAACAGCATCATCAGAGGGCACACAGTGCAGCCAGCATTTCTGCAGAAGTTTTCATCCTAGAGGTACCAATAACTGCCTGAAAAGCTACAGCTGCTCAGAAAATATTTCTAAGGCCAGGAAGACCTGAAGTAAAATGGGTTAGCTTCATTCCTGATGAAGGTCACACACAGCTAATAGAGATAATTTAAGCAAATCCATTTTAATGTATATTTACAGTAAATTAGGAGCAGCCTTGTATCAGTTACAAAGAGGAAGGATAACTTCACAGAGTACTATTGCTTGGGATCACCTGCCCCTGCCTGGAGTGGAAACTGCCTTCTTAAATGAAATATTGGGAAACTACTTTCCTTTTCTCTATTTAGCTATTTAGTTATTTATCTCAGCATGAAAAACAAATGCAGCATGCTGTCAAATAATATACAAGGGAAAGAATATATATACAAAAGAAAAAGGAAAACCTCTCAAAACAGATAACGTTCTTTTAGAGCAAAGTCTGTAAAAATCTGAGCTCTCAACAGCAAACAAGGCAACAATTTCCCAATGGCTCTTGTAAATACTCTGTACAAATAAGGTCCAGAAAAGGAGACCAGGAAAAGATAAAAACATTCACATGCTCACAGACAGATGCTAATTATGACATGGATTAAATGCATTATGGCATTTATTTTTCAATAAGAAATAATTATTTCTGAGGAATGACCAGCCATTCCTGTGAGATCATATTTAATCTAGAGACATTTGATGTACCTAATTCTTAACAACTATGGCAAAAGAAGTATGGGACTCATATGCACACTCTTAGAACAATTATGTTAATTCTTATGAAAATAAACTGAGAAGCTTCAATGTGCAAAACAAAATGAGCATTAAAAGCTCTCTTCCATTTTCCAAAATTACTAATAAATAGTTTTATCATATTTTGAATTCAATTTAGCCATGAAACTGGCTATCAAGCATCTATATTAGCTATATGTATTTTTTTAAAGCCAGAATAATTATCTGATCACTAGTTACAGTTCAGACGAAATATATAATTAGGTTGATCAAAACCTCAGTACCTCAATGTACAATCATGGTAACTACACAAAACTTCTTGCTTAAAAAATGAGAGCAGAATTTCATGCACTATTTCATTTGGCAGAGTGTAACATATTTGCTGTCAGCAAAGGGCTTTTTCCAGTGAAGAAAAAGGAAAGTATCTCAATTCATACAGCACTGCCCAAGTGATTAGAAGTATCAGCCTCTAGTAGTCGTCTCTCAACTGTAAGCAACTGCAATGGATTTTGTTCCTACAGACCACTATACTGTGTTCCTAAAAAGTCATCTGAAATCCAGCAGACCTCCAAAAAAGTTATGTGTTTGTTTAACATAAGCTAACCTAATTATTTTGTCATCAGAATCAATATTTATGGGCTAAAACACTTCCTCAAGTAGGAAAGCTTTAATGTAAAACAAATCATAAAACACTGATAATGGATATGCTTGAAAAGGCTGTAGGATTGCATGTATTTATATAAGATTTGTGAATATATAAACACTTGGTTATATACGTCAAGAAAAAGGTGAGGCTCAGTGCAGTGAACTAAACATGTAAAGACTAAGCTCCTTTAGAACAATGTATTCCTACAAGGACTTAAGACAGCTGGCTGAAGTGTATCAAATATCTTCCCTAAAAGCAAAGAGTCATCCAAGTCCATAAATCCATTGTTTCTATTTATTCTATTTTTAAGCAGTTTCCAGCATTTTTGAAATACAAATTATTCCCTGAAAACCTTCAACAGCTTTTTATTGCTAATATAATTACCACAAAAGCCACACTACAATGCAAACGGTGTGCTTGCTATGATCAACAACACTGGCATCATTTGGTGAGGGATTCTTCTCTATATGAATAAAACAAATTCTGTTATTAAGTCTGTTAGGGAAGCTATTTTTTAAATCATCGTAGGGAAAATAATTTCCTACAATACTAGAACTTTCAGTCATCAAAAATCCCCAAATCATGATTCCTTTTTAATTTCAAGAAATATCTCACAGAATTCTATAATCCTATATAACTATAAAACCCTATATACCAGCACCAACACAAAAACTACTTCATGCATTGATCAATATGAAGAGTGTAGTTTACTCTTTCATTTCAATCTGTTCAAATAACATGACACAATGAGTTCAGTATAAAACATTATGGTTCTTATGCAAATTAACAGACTCCCAACATTAAGGTTACTGCTCCACAATATATGGCACACAGCTGCTCACAGCTTGCCATCACACTGAAAAGTAGATTAAAATGGAATTATAAACCTTTACCTGTATTCCATTGATTTTATTGACTTGGGGCATATTATTAAAAAAAAAAGTGAGTTACCCCTACTGACAACAGCACCTACAGCTTCCAGCTGCTGTGGCACTACATCCCTTAGTTTTGTGTCTCACTATCGTATGAAACAAAGCCCTTGCCTTGGTGCCATGGTTAGAGAAAAAAGGGATGAAGTTTCTAGCACTGTTTAATTCCACACCATGCACATCATGGTGGGGACATGATTCCAGCAGGAGGAAGCTGAGACTGGAAGCAGAAGCCAGGGAGGGTATGTGTAGCTTTCAGGGCCACCTTGCCGGACCTTGTCCCTCTGCCACTGGCAGTCCCTTCCCTGTTTCACCAATGTTTCACAGCATTTCTGGTTTGGTGCTGAAAGACAGCGCCAGCGAGGCCAGGATGTCGCTCTGAGGGAAAAGCAAATGGAGCCCACTGAAGCCATGTGGACCCCAAGCCACAGCCATGGCGACCCCAGCAGCTGCTGGAGATGCAGATGGAGCCCAAGATGCAGCCAGAACCACCGAGTGCTCCAGTCCCACTCCTGCAGCCAGGCTAAGAGGAAGGGTCCCCTAACGTGCTTCAAGGCCCTGTCACATCCCACCAAAAGGTTTTGTCTTATTTCTCCACTGTTTTCCAGCTGGGGGAAATGTTAGGCTGGGAGCATCCCTGACACACTGCCTGTATTCGCCCATACACCACATGGCTCAGCATGGGGCCAGACACCATTCTGCCTTTGGCTGGGAAATGTCACCAGGTATTGTCTTCAGGAAGTGTTTTGGTTTGTCCAGTGGTAAATGCCCTTTTGTGGGTAAAACACTCACTTCATTATATTCTTTTATTAACATTGCTGTGGTTATTGCAATTTTTCAGTAAATTGTGATTTCATCTTACAGTCTCTCCTAGTGTTTCCTCCACTATCAGAAGGGGATGGGGGAAAAGGTGCAGCTTGAGCTGGTTTAATTTTCCCACTGGGTTTTAAACTAGCACACCAAGTCTAGTCTTGGAAACCAAGTCAAGCACAATAAGCACCCACAACATCAACCCTCTACTGTTAACCCTAGTCCTAGCACCACTGCGAGTCCAAGGTAATTCAGTTTCAGTCAAATATTCTTAAGGTCAAATGTCTTTTCCATTCTTTAGCAAGTACTGAGGGAAACACCAAATGCAAAGACTCAATGTGTCATAGTTTTGTGGACATCAGCTTATGTCTCCCACAGACTTCTTGGGATCTGCAGCGATTTCCAGTACCTCAAGCACTGTTCTAACTGACTAAAGCTTGGTTATGTCATAAGCACTTCTTTGAGACCAACATTTAAGCTCATCTCACTTCATGTACAAATTCAAGAGAATTTGTTTTCTTTAATCTATGAACAACAGTGCCAAAATAGCTGCGGAGCAAACAGTAAATAGGTATATATATATCCATATGCTGTCTACTAACACAAATCCACTTAGTCCGTTGTTTTCAAAACAATGCACCTGAGTCTCAGACTTCTGAATATCAGAAGTCATATACTTACAAGCGATTTAACTAATTTTTAAAGTAAATCAGAGTTATAAAAGCAAAACTGAGTAACAGCACAGATACAAGGGTTATCTTGCACAGAAAGCTAACAGAAAGTCCTGTGAATAAATGCATATACAACTCTAGTATTCTCTGGCCACTGAGGTGGTTCTTGGGATATATCTCAAAGTGAAGATGACTTCTGGCACATATTTGGTTTTGGTACTGTAGCAAAGCAAACCTCTTAAAGTTACCTCCCTCTTATTAATGTGGCTTGGAACAGAAATGCACCATGACCAATCCTTTTTGTGAGCAAAACCTCATTTTTGCTACAAGACTTTATTACTATTATAAAACTATGCTTTAGTTTTCACCAAGGTACTTTTCAGAAATTCAAAACTACATGATATGATGAATACGTTTTCCAGAGACACAAGAAAGTTCTCCACAAAGCAGAGAACAAAAAATAGGAGAACTGAGAAATATTATATGCATGTTATGCATATAATGAACTTTAAATTCTATTAAACTGTATTATACTGTTTGTGCCTAATTTGCGAAATTCTTTGAACAAAATGTCCTTTTTTACAATACCTTGCTATTCCCACAGTTTGCTTAGCTCCAGAAATTGTAGGTTTTGAGCCTCAAATCTATGATGAGAAGCAGCAGAGAATATTTTCTAACAGATACTGTGTGAGGAAATGTGAGTTTGGTGCATCAGTGCTTGACAGCTCTGATTTAATACAGTGATTTCTCCTCTACTGCCTGGGCTACATTTGTAAAACCTAATAATCTTCTTTTTGATATCTCTTATTTGACCCCACATATCGTTCCTCTCATGGGAAACACCTCAAACACCATCATATTATTCTGGAAAGAAATGCTCCAAGTGTGCTGTTACACCAGAGTACCAAGCCAACCTAACAGTTAACTATTAAACAGTTCCTTCCTCCTGTCCCTTTCCTTGCATTCACCCTATGCTGCTCAATTTATCCTGCCATGCCAAACCTACTCACTCACTTGTTGATGCTCCTCCCCTTTGCATAGATAGATTAACTCTTGTTAGCCCAGAAACTAGGAATCAGGCATGTTCACTGCCAGGTGAGTACATTTGATTAAGCTAGTCCCGCCCTCTGAAACCTGATATCTATTGCCATCTCCTGTCTCTTCCCAGCTGAGGTTGAAGAGGATGCTCCAAACAGCCGTTTCCAAGCTGTAATGCGTGGTTGATAGCCTCAATAACTGCTCTATAATTAACCCAGCAAAACAGTATCTTATACCAGCATCATAAACGCCTAAATTTCACACAGTAATAGCAGCAGCCTCTGAGAAAATTTACAAATGGGAAAACATCTTCAAAAACTTAGGGAAGCACTTAGCAATAAAGTTTGCCTGTCTCGGGTCCTTGTACAAGAACTGGAGAAAGCCCCCAGGACATTGCTCTGCCCCACTCATAATCTACAGTTTCAGTGGCACTTCTGTCACCTTCAGCCAGTGTGGTGGATACCAGGGACACCTCACACTTACCACACTTCACACTGGACAGTGCAGCAGTTACAGAAGTTTTTGTAAATTTTTCAGCAAAGAGGGAAGAAAAATCAACACTAACTTCAGTATTTTGGTCCAAATTGTGCTGCCTGGTTTTATTTTTTTTTATTTCTTGCCAAGCATGGGTTTCTCTCCCCCTTTAAGTCAAGTCACCATCAATTTACTATGAAATCCATGGAAATGAACAGTTTTTCTATCATAATCTCCCCAAATGTGAAATGGATTTAATACTTACCTCCCGTAACAGTTACAACACAGAAATAGAGAACTATTATATATTAATCCTATGAATTCCTGAGTCACAAAAGAATGCACAGCATTTAAATACAAGTTTCAAATGAAATGAATCTACTCAATTTACTAAGAATAATACTATGCATATGCATTTATATAGACATACACACATTATATATAAAAATATAAAACATATATAACACATGTATGTAATTACTAATTTCTAAAAAAATTGCCTCCAAAATGCTATTCAATTATTCTAAAAATCAAACCGGTTCCAGTGTTATGACTAAATTTGGTGACTCACTTTCTTCTTTGGTTCCAAGATTTTTCTGAAGATATTCCCAGAAATAAGGAAACTGCTTTATTGCTTTTGTTTCTGCTGAACACAAATGGAGTTGAAGTTGCATCTCTCGAAAGAGAGAGAATATTTTAATTGTTTCAAGAATTCATTAAGTGCAAGTGGGATCAAGTGGGAAAGCTGCTATACCTACAGCTCAGTGCAACTGCAGTCTCCAGCTTTCACCAAGTAATGTTCCCATGCAAGGTATTCTGAGTCCACATAAATTGAAGGAGGTAGAGAGAGTTTCACACTTTGCTACAACGATTGGTCACGCTCACTGCACCTACTCAGAGCACCCTGAACACCCCTACGCCACGTTTCTGTCCCCCTCTGTTTCAGAGACTATTGACCCACCTCATCCACTCCTTGAGTCACATGAGCACTACTCCTCCCTTCAGCCCCCTTTAGGGAAGCTAAGGGCCATTAATGTGACTGCTACCTGACTGGTTTCTAACCAGGCAGGCCAGTTTTACTGCTATCTTAATGACTGCAAATGAGCAACTGCATTTTCCAGTTTTCTGAGTAGCCACTCCAGCATGGGACATGTGGAAACACTGGTGCACACGCCTGTCCATGGCCCTGCAGACTCCCAGCTCTTGCATCACACTGGTGGCTGGTACCACTGCACATGCACAGGGCAGCTGAGCATGCAAACTAACCCCCTTTAGATGCAAATTATTTTTTCCTTTAAAAAGTGGCCAACTGGCATGCCTAACTCTGTTTCTCCTCTTGCATGACAGCAGAACAGTCAAGATTCCCATTTCTATCAACAGACAGCAAAAGGTTTTGTAAACCATCCTTCGGTAACACCAAGGCTTCCTGCCTCACATTTCTTCTGCTTCCTCTTTCACCCCACTTCCCATACACCCCAAATCCTCATTCCCATCCATCTTCCTCCTGGTCACGAGGTAGGTCTATCAGAGTGCCAACTTTCCAAGCTGCACTAGAAGGACGGGCAGGGAAGGAGTTGGGGATATTATGCTGGAAGGTGTTAACGGCCACCATCAAATGGTTCTTTCATCTCCAGGCAATTACAGAGCTGGGTCTGCTAACCAGATGCAAGGGGCTTCCTCTTTCCCTCACATCTTCCTTCTGCATCCCAGACAGACAGAAGTGCCATCAACTTTAGTCTAAGGCCCTATAAACTAATTAGAGGTTTATTTTGAGTTTTAAAAGAAGAAAAGGACTGTTTTGCTTTTATAGATGTCAGAAAGAGTTTGCAAACCAACAGTGCAACTCTGAAAGAGACTTGTAACAACTCCTGTCTGCTTAAGAGGTGGCTGAAAACATGCAATTTGATTTCTGAAGTTTAACAACATTTGAAGTTCTCAGAAGTTCTATCACAATCATATGTATAAAAAGGAGAATTTTTAAAAGCTTCAAATACCAGATGAAAAGCATGTAAGATTGGTTAGGTGCTGTCTACTAATTAGTACTGCTTTTATTATACAGGGCAAGAAAATGACAATTTTTTTCCTAAACTGGCAGTGAACAGCCAATTCAATAAGCTGAGTTTTTGTTTTCTGTGACAGGGCAGTGGAAAAATCTCTTTCATTTATTAGGTCTGCAGAGACCAAAACTGGCTGGGTGTCAAACCTGCTTTGTAAAAGCCCAGATCCATTCAGCCATGTGTAGATTCCATAATTCTTTATGACCTGTTCTCAGTATCAGCTTCACAAAAGATGAAACTTTGGTGTCTTCCAGCGAGTGTTAGTGCAACCCTTTATAAAAGGAAGCAAAAACCTGAACTGACAGTTCAACACAGAAAGAAAAAAAAAACCCTAATGGCAGTGCCAAATTAAATTCTTTTTAGATTTTTTTTTCCAGATGAGCTTTGCATAAAGATATAAAATGAGGTCTCCTACAATGGTAGATAAGCAAGCTGTATAAATATGTAAATTTTAATAGCTCATTGCTCCATGCCTCACTGCATGCACCTATGCTTAAGTGATAGTTTCATCACCTCAGCAGTGATTGCAGAGTATCCAGAATTTGTCATGGGGACAGACAGGGCAAGGCCTCAAGCTGAAAGATCTGATGGCAAACTGAGATAGTAAAACAAACTTTTTTTTTAGGAAGATGGGATTTTCAAGGTAGAAGAAAACTAGGAGGGTGGAATGACTGACTTGCTTTTAACTACAAGAATGGCTAGATGGCTTTGATGAAGTGAATAAAATGTGCTGCCCTGTTAAAAACTACATCTCACATCAAATCAGGTGCACTCTATATTATATCCAGGGCAAAATATTAAACTTCAATTTTCAGTAAACACACCTAACATCACATTCTTATGTTTTTTAGAGAGGAAGTTTATGAATAACAGCACTCATTTTTAATCTCAGACTGTGAAACTGAAATAACTAATTAATCATTTTATTCAACTGAAATATTCTTGGCTATGCTAAGATTCCTCTGTATCTGTCTATACTGAGAGCATTTATTTGAATTGTCCCCTATTTTTGGCAATGCATTTTTACCCATTGCATTCTTTAAGGTAAAAGGAACTGCAAACTAACTCACAAATGTTTCCCACATTATTAAGTACTGTAAACAATCATTTTACCATTAAACCAAGGAATTCTTGTGGAACATGCAATATGTTTCCCATATGCTAGAAGTCTAGTGTCCTCATTCCATACTCAGTTTGTAATCTTGCATCTGACACATATGTAAACATTAGTACTCTTAACAACACCTTTCCATGCAAGCTATGTGTATTTATCAAGACAGATAAACACATACACATGCACATGATTTTCTTCAAAGTTTAATAAAATCTGCAGGGTCTTTAGGTCACCGGAAAGTACGTGTGATTTTTATCACCAGCACATAAACAGCCTCCTTTAATACTCCTCTCTTCAGTATGCAGTCTGCAGATCACAGGAGCGCAGAGACTCTGAACTTAAGTTTCGTTTTTGCAAGAGCACATGGAAAAGTTACACAGCACCATTTCTCAGACAGAGAAGAGAATCTGTGCTCCTCACACACAGGTTTGCCACAATTTAAACTTCAGTCATAATTTGCTGATGGTTTTAGGGTAAGAAGTAAAAATTTTAGAAGTAAACAGGCAGCATTCATGAATACAACATAGAAACAATTTAGAACTGTTTTAGGGATACAATGCTCAAATATGGCTCATTTAACATTTTAGAAATCTGTTGCAAAACATTAAAACTCTATCCTAATCTTTGTTCCTCGCTTGAAGCAAAACAGCTTTGTGTTGCCTCTAAAAATAGGGAGGGAGTAGTGGGGGATGGGAAGGGGAGTGAATAAGAGGATAAGTGGGAGTGAGAACTGATACACCATACAGGCAGTAATTTTAGAAAGACCAGTGACTGGTATTCTTAATACTATGGCTTTCCTAACAAAGTCAAGCATTTTCTCAATTACCAAATAAAAAAGGTCATCCTGTACTTTTTACTTTGTACATGCACATGCAAAGGGAAAAAGGAAAAGTTTTGTTTCATCTATTACCAAAACCATCATTCTGCAGTCAACACTTTTAATGAAATACAGGCCAAAGGATTAGTCAGAACAGATTCACGGAAAACAAAGGAAATCTGTATGCAAATACAAGCACACCACATAACTACCCCAAAAAAGAATCCTGCTTAAGTACCTGCAAGTATTTGCAAATACAAGAGTCCCTGCAAGGGCTTCCACTCACCCCAGCTCCACAGCAATTAGCAGCAACCATAGTAGCCACTGCCCTGAAGACGAGAAAGCATACTAATATCATCATTAAAGTCCTGACTTAAGTATTCTAAGTATTAAATGTGTCAGCAATATAATCCATGTGTGTCAGAAGTCTTAAAATTCTTTTTTTCAGAAAAGGAGCAGTCAGGGATCTGGCAGGGAAGGCTATGGGTGATGGTACAGGAAAGGCAGTTGCTGCTGAACTATTGACAAGCTGGAAAGATAAGTTATTTCAAAGCTACAGTGCCACAAACAAGGAAGTCAAGTAATTGTGTCTGTCCCAGGAAAACTTGTGATGAGCCAGAGGATGGGCACGATGACGGGAGCATCACCAACACAGCACTGCAGGCCTGGCTCTGGAGAGGCAGGAGCAGCACAACCCAACACTTTTTACAGCTTCACATTAGGCCCATCTCAGCTGGGGCTTTATGTGAGTAAACATGACTCTCGGAGTTTTTTTCAGAGAGTTATTTTTAAATACCTGACCATATGAGCTTCCTTGGAATAAGAAAAAAGGGGAGGCAAAACTAAACAGTCATTACACATTTATTTAAATATAACATTTAAAAAACCACAAAACATTTAAAATTACTAGAAATGCTCCCTTTCATTTTAATTTTAAAGTTGGCAATGGACCTGGACCAAAAAAACGTTATACTCTGACTGAGATGAAGCAGCAAGGATTTTCTAAAACCAGCCTTTAAAACCATAAGAAGGGGAAAAAAACCCAAACTTGCTCAGAATCTCTCACTTAGAAAAGTGGCAACTTGGGTTTGAGTTCTTACTCAGAGATGTGCTAAAATCACTCAGAGCTAGAAGAGCTGAAGCAGGAAAGGCAATAGAACTAAGTGCACAACAGGAGAACATGGCTGTACAGAGCTGAGTTAACACCCATATCAACAAATTAGCTCAGGAGGTTTGACACGGAGTTTTCCCAAGAAGCATCTGCACTAAAGCCAAAAAGAAATTTGGAAGTCTTTATCTACTTTTGTTTTAAAATATGGACATAAACACATTTAGATCTGTGTAAATCATCTCCAAAAATGCAGTGGGATGTTCATGGTCACAAGCAACAAGCATTATCAAAAGAAAAAGCTGAGACCCAGAAAGAAAATAATTACATCAAATGGCATATTTTGGAAATACTGATACTGTTTGACTGCTGGAAATCTAACAACAGTGTTTTTCCAGCAGTACTTGTTAATATATTTAGAATTAAATTCTGCAAATAATATCTAAAATTACAGAGCAAACAACTGCTTGAAAACATGCTTTCAGTACACAGAGAGAAGTATCTGTTTGTCAACCAACCTCAAATCAACTGCCCCATCTGTTTACTTGGGATACTTTTACCTGTCACTCACAATAATGCATGCAAAAAGTTCTGCCACAGTTGTGGTTCATTATCCATTGCTGAAGTCCTCAGCAAAATTATTTGTCAAACAAAATATTATGACAATGAAACAGTAGAATTTGACAATGGAATAGTAAAATTTAAATATTAAAATTACATTACCTTATCTCCATATATGACATAATTAATAACCATTGAAAGAATGGGACCGTTTCCTGGTGTACACTTTACCTTTCAAGGTTACTGAATTGCTTATTCCCTCATATGCCCTCAGTTTTCTAAGTTCAGACTTTTATATCATTAGAAAAAACTGATTTTTTTATTTCAAGGAAAGTACACTCACACCACATCTCAGAGTGGAAAACACAGACCGATAAGCCTTTTCTCAAATAATAAACTCCCCCCCCAAAAAAAACCCTCAAGCCAACTCCCTCTTCCGCTAAACCCACCAACAGAAGAAAAACACCAGAAAGACCCAACCCCAAGTGATACTGGTTAATACTTACAGGTTTGCTCACTTTAATATCTTGGATATTCAATACATTTTCATATACTATGTGTACATTTGCATTTCTGGAACGACAAAGCTTCTCTTCACACAGCAAAGCACTTAAAAATTTCTGCACTATCTGCTGCAGACTAGTTTCCTTTCTGCTACATACACCCCATATTCTTGAGATGATCTGATAACTTACTTCTGGTTTTGCACAATTACAGCAGCTAATGAAGTTTGTGGTTGTTTATTAGAGAGGGAAGGAAGAGCTACATAGGCTTTAAACCAAAAACTCCGTGATGCTGTATGAATCTTTCCTACAGTGGCCATTTTTAAAAGTTTATTTCATTACAAAACAGGAATTTCTTTTATGAGCTTCTAGGGTTTCTCTTGAAGTACACAACTGAAAAAAAAAAGATTTTAAAAAAAGGAAAACAAAACCCCAGAAAGAGCATGAGCACTCATACCACACAAACCACTAATCATCCACAGAGACAGAATAAACTTCTCTCTTATATACACATTTGAGTATCAGCAAGTTGTGCACACACTTGTATTTGCAATATCCATACAGGTCCTAATCACATCTGTCCTGGGTTGACTATATGATCCTTATATCCCCAATCGTCTGTCTTGCTTATGCCAAATATTGAGTTCTACAGCTTTAAGGTTAGGCCCANCCAGAACCCTTCATTCTAACCAGTGTTTAGGTTAATGGCTGGACTCAATCCTCTTTGAGGTCTTTCCCAGCCTAAATGACTCCTATGATCTAAGGCAATGCATTTTGGGTTCCTTCACCTCAAATAGTTGATGAAAGGCTGAAGGCAATGAACTGAAAGGGGAATGAAATGAGATATGTAATATTTACAAGGGAAGATTTGGAGTTCCAACCATAAATTAGCTTTCTTCAGATTTTACTCCTTGGTATTTATAACCAGTTACAAGATAATAGTTAATTTGGTGTGAGTGCAGCTGAGTATCTGCAGGAGACCAAAGCCATTAAAACCATCTGCAGACACCAAGTGGAAGTAAGTGATCCTTGGGCTACTTCTTTCTGCTATTACCTTTGTATCTCAAAGAGGCACTGCTGCCTTTCCATCCATATGAACCTTTACAGCATTCAACAGAGTTAAGTTACAAAACTGAAAGAGGAAAAAGCACAAAAAACCACTCACAAAATCACTTCACCCCATCAAAACCAGGTTGCACATGATAATAAGGGCTCTGATCTCACTCACTTTGTTTACCTGTTAGTGTACCCCCAAAACCCCCAAACAACTACAGCACAGGAATAGAAAATCAAGTTCTTGAGTTAGGACCTAAATGAGTTTGCCAGAGGAAATCAGTTTCATCAAATGGATGAATTATAATGCATCTAACCACAGAAATTCCAACTGTGCCGCCCTCTGCACTTCACCACAGTATTCACTGTATTCAATGTTTTGTCTTACTTCCATTGCCCATTGCATGACTGCACGCACCAAATGGTGCAGTATTCAGAAATGTCCAGTGTCAAATATTATTTTCATAAAGGAACTTTCTATGAAGTTTACAAGTAAGCTGACCTGCTTCACTTACAGTATCATTTGTGTTTAGGATCAGCATTAGACTTTCAACATGAGCACCAGGCAGTATCTAAACAAAGGTGATTATTATGGAAACTTAGGCCTTTATTTTCCACAGTACTTAGGAAATACATCCATTTAAATATTCAAACCACGTAATCTCCTGACTCAAAGTACAGTTTCTCCTTGAGAAGACTGAGCACTCAGCATTTTTGCAAATCAGACCAAAGCTGAGCACATGCAATCAAGATGAATACTTGGTGCTGACCTCCAAAAAAAGCTGAACAACATGCGAGCATCACATGGGAAGCTGGTGGCAGAGCCCAGCACAGGATTCTGTTCTTTACAGCTGCCTTGGTCAGAAGACTATTTTTTTACTGCAATCCTTGCCTAATTCAGCTTTAGACAGAACCTACCATGAAAACTTAGTGAAGATGGAAGCAACTGAAAATCAGATTTCATATTCATATTGAGATCTGTCAACATATATTATACTAACAGTTTGGCTTTAAATATTACCTTCTCCAACTCTGTGCCCCTTTTATGTGGGTTGTCAGCTTTATAGGTCACAGTTTTTTATGCATGGAATTTTATTTTTATATATATGCATGTTTCTACATATTTATGTATCTTACATAAAAATAGGTTTCTATGTTTTATATATCTATAAAAGACTACAGACAAAATGTTATTGAAATATTAATCAATCAGACTTTGGGATGGGGGGGATAGGGGAGCCAATTCTATAATTTAAGAAAATTATGTGTGAAAGAATGAAGTACTCATTTTGGAGGAAAAAAGGTCATTTGATGAAAAATTTCTCAACTAAATGTGAAATACATTAAAAACATACTGCTAATGCAACTCTGCTTTTTTGGTAATATTCCTTGCTGAACTGCTTATTCATGAACTACTAGCATGAGCTTGAATACAAATGCAATGTTTAAATTGCACAGCCCCAATTCAAGACGTCTGTGAACTACAAAAAATAAACTTTTTCAAAAAGCAAAATGTTCATCATGCAGGGGAACTCAGGGTTTCACGTGATAACATTTTACACCTTTCCTTTAGGGTTCCCTTCGAAGGACACTCACATTATTTATGTGTGTAGTCATCAAACACCTGATCCCATTACAGAGAACAGATAGCAAACCAGAAGATCTGGTGTGATCTACTGCTCTATGTAAGTATTTCACTGAGCAGAATGACTGGAAGAAACATGGGTAAAAAGTGATAGCAAATTTTTTTTTTTAACTAGAGCTACGGAGCTTGTTTGAGGAGAAGGAAGTCCTGATTCCAAGTCCTTGGTCCCAGGTCTGTTTCTGTTTTGGTTTTCTGGGTTTTTTTTTCAGTGGCTCTGGATCAAAATAACAAACAAGGAATATTTTTAAAAATTCATAAGGGAACTACTGCTGGGGAGGAGAGACTGGACAGCAACCTTCACTTCATCACCTAAAGTATACCTGAGCTCTCTTTCTGGAACATATTGCACCTTAGCATATAACATGAAAACCACTAATCATTCCTTCCCCCCAAAAATAAGATATGATCTTGTCAAATAAACTATATTGGTTAGTTTTAATTATACTGCTATGTTTTAATTCCTGGTTAATCAAGACCTTGGTCAACCTTTACAAGATTTTATCTAAGACTGGAGTCAGTCTGTTAAGATTAGAATAAGCAACATCCTGCCCAAAACCATATTAAAACTTCTTCTCAGTATATCTAAATCTTCCGCATGTGACAAGTTTAGGTGTGAGTGTGAGACTGCTCAATAAAAAAGAAAAATCCACATTATCAGTACAGATAACTCTGCAGATAAGCCCATGAAGTTATGGACAGAAGTGGACAAACTAACCTAGTATGTTCAACTACTTTGCTGTTTCATATCCTGCTGAGCCAGAACAGGAAAGGCAAGTGTTTCATTATCAGCTCAAGAGCTCAAACATAGTGAGTATTAATTTATTTTAAAAAAACAAAAATACAAGAGAAATACACTTTTCATTTTCTGTGTTGTTAATTGCAAAGTTACAGTTTTCTTCTTGGATTGGTTTGTTTTTTCTTTTGTTACTTTCTACTATCACAAGCTTCTGATTTAGAACCAGCTTCTCCCCCCGCCCTGCCTTGCTTTGATTTGTTTCACATCATTCCCAAGTGCCTTAGTTCTCTTCATATTATCCACAGTTTTCAATCAGTTTTAATCTGCAGTGCTGGTTTCTCATTGTGAGTTTTTTATAGCAATTCTTTTTCAAATCACATGGCTTACCATTTGTGTATTTCACACTTTTTGTAGTGTAAAATACACAAATACACAAATTTATGTGCACTTAGCTTTAGAGAGGTACTTTTTGTCCACCCCTAACTAGTCCAGACTTGATCATAGCCTTGAAACTTGCAGCATTTTTTTTTGGTTGTGTGTTCAGTCATCCTTTTAATTTCAAACAATGGGATGCAATGCTCTTTTTTTCAAAGTATGGTGCACAACATCTTCCATAAGGACATTGCCATCTCCATATTTAGAATGCCCAAAGTAATGGTACTCCCAGAGGGAAACTCAGTATGCATTCCTCAGCTTGTGATCTCCTGTGGTATCCTTTTCTCCCTTTCTTCATCTCTTGGATGGGTCAACCACTCTCATCTAGAGTGTGACTTTAGCAGATCTTACACCCTGTTATAAACATTTAGAATTATTTCCCACAGGGTTGTCTGAAAAATTGCAGCTAATTAATGACACCATTTCTAACAAAGTCAGGTGTCCTCAATAGGCTTAACTCTGTTTCAGTTTCCCTATCATAAATCTGCGCGTGAAGTGGGAAATACATGTTGTTCACTTTCCTAACAAAGTGAAACCTTATCAGAGTATACATACTTTTTTTTCTTTGCTATATATTTATAACCTTGATCAGATGTCAATATGCTGGAAATAACAGTCCAAAAAGTTCACAATGATTTCCCAAGAGAATCCTTAACTTGATTCTTGGTTCATTTTCATCTAGCTGCCTTTTGGGGAAGTAAGTTCACTTCCTTCACCACCAACTTCATTTGATTGGAATGGAAAGTGAATTGAATGGAAACAGGAAGATTCCAGCCACAAAGAAAAAGAAATCTACTTCAAATGAGAAGCAGAAAGTGGCAGAAACTGTGGACTACAAATGTTTTGCAGCAAAAGTTAATCACAGCTGTACTCAAATTAGCACAGCTACAGAATTACCATCTGCATACCAGCACGCAGGACACGACAACTTCATCACTTTGTTCAAATGGAAGTCCAACATCACTGAAGCCCTCCTAAATTATTCTGCTTTCAAAGACACATTAAATCACTAAATTATGTCAACACTCATTGCAGAACATGATCACAATTCCATTTTAAAAGTGCTGGCTTAGTTTGCTGATGACATCATTTAGGAAGGAAGGTGCTTTGTATTAGAATGGCTGGCACTCTGCATCTCTGCTTTCTGACTCCAGTCTATCTTACCCACCACCTACGTATTCTCCATCATTATTTCTCATGTGCACAAAGATCTGTCATTCATTAAAAGGGTATTATTAAATTAGTATCATAATCTCTCTCTGACCCACATAACTTTAAAAAAAAATCAGAAGATCAACTTTATTTTCCTTATTAATGAAGTGAATAAAGCAGCAAGGCAAGACAACGCCCAGTCCACGGATATATAAACAACAGGAGCCATACAGATCCCTTTCATTAGTTAAGCAGAGATAAGAAATAACAAAAAATGAAGCTATGATCTCAAAGTAGTAAGAGACCAATTTGAAGATGATATTATAGTAGTTCCGAGGTGTTTTATAAATTTTAAATTTTATTAGAACTTTAACAAAATCATAAAATTACAGAATCATAGAATCACTGCAGTTGGAAAAGACCTTAAAGATCATCCAGTCCAGCTGTTAACCTAACATTGCTGTATTCACCACTAAATTATGTCCCCAAGCACCATGGACACATGTCTTTTGGACACTTCCAAGGATGGTGATTCCACCACTTTCCTCCCAGGCAGCCTGTTCAAATGCCTGACCACCCTTTCAGTGAAGCAATTTTTCCTAATATCCAAGCTAAACCTCCCCTGACACAGCTTGAGGCCATTTCTTCTTGCCCTGTCCCTTGTTACCTGGGAAAAAAGACCTACCCCCATCTCACTACACTCTCAGGTAGTTGTGGAGTGTCGGAGGCTCCCTTAAGTCTCCTACACTCTAGGCTGAACAACTGCTCAGCTGCTCCTAGCAACATTTGTCCTCCAGACCCTTCACCAGCTCCATTGCCCTCCTCTGGACATGCTCCAGCACCTCAAAGTTTTGTAGTGAGGGGCCCAGAATTGAATACAGGATTTGAGGTGTGCCCTCACCAGTGCCGAATACAGGGGGACAATCCCTGCCCTGGTGCTGCTGGCCACACTATTGCTGATACAGGCCAGGATGCCATGGGCCTTCTTGGCCACCTGGCCATACACTGGCTCATGTTCAGCAGCTGTCAATCACCACCTCCAGGTCCTTTTCCATCAGGCAGCTTTCCAGCCACTCTGCCCCAAGCCTGTGGCACTGCATGGGGTTGTTGTGACCCCCTCAAAACTTGTAACCAAAAGCAATAAAAATTGGTTTATCAATTTTGCATTTCTCACTGACATATGAAATGCTTTAAATTAAAACCTTTCCAAGGTAGTGACAATGTTAGAAGCAGATACCAGACAGTTCTGAGATTTGTCAAAAAGGCTTCATCCCATCACACAATAAATGAGTTTCTGATACAATAGGAAAAACAACACATTTGCAGGCGAAGAAAATTCTACTTCCTCACAATTATCTAAACAAACAGATAACAATGCAAATAGGAAGCAGAAGTCTTATGGGAAAAAGCAAACAATCTCCTCATTAAAAAATGCCCTTTGCTAAGCACTTTTAGATACATCAGAAGAGTGACAAGCCTGCTGACGCCATTATGCAACCCTTATGCACATATACAAGTTGATTTTCATATACAGCAAAGCGTGATAAGATATAATCAATTATCTAATTGATAGAAAGACTCAAAGAAAACTCTTCCATGTGTTCCAAAAAAAAAAATGACATCAAGTCTGCGAAACAACAGAGAGATGAAAGATTTAGCTTCATGTACCATCTGTAACTGTGATTGCAGACCGATGTTTCCCAGAGAGCTGATCTTTTCTCTACAACTGCATCTAAAAATTTTTTCCACTACTGTATACAGAACGAAAACCTCTCTGATCTGACATCTTGACACAAGTTACTTGAGAAGTTTTATTAGCAAAAAATTTAAACTACTTATATGAAGGATTACACTCAAATAACAGGTGTTTCATCCACCCAAAAGAATGGCTTTTAAGGAATCCACAAAATAACATTAACAAATAAACAAATTTGCAGGCTTGTTCTGAATTTACTTTTCTTCTTAATCAGTTCTAGTCCATCATCTCAAGACTAAGCTTTAACTTTACTTATGACAATGCTTGAATGCACCTTTGAAATCTAAACTAAAATTATTAGTTAATTTAACATGCACACAATGAATTGCTGACTTCCATGGCCACCTTGTTTAACACAGATTACTTAAGCTAAAGCTTTTGGTAAAATAAAGAGTCATTCAACAAGCGCCATGACTAACAAAGCTTACTTTCCTACAGATCTGTGCCTTGTGGTTGGCTGACTTTATAAAGCTCTTCCCATGCCTGAGACATGGATGAAATCACCCTAACCCATGTCAACTCCTTTGGGTCTCACACCATTTCTTCCTCCATTCAGCCACCAGTAATGTCTCTCTCCTCTTGACTTAACTTTCTGTTGTTTTAAATGTCTTTTTAAGATACTTACTCCTCCTCCCTTTGAGGTATTTGTCAATATTTACTGAAAAGGGCTAATAATTCAAACCTAACAAGCGATGAAACCCTGAGACAGGCGGACACTGTAATCATTACAATTGTGTTTAATGCAAAAACTAATTTAAACATTGAACTTCTAAGGTTTCAATGATAACTAAGTCCTTTCAAAGAAAAGGGTATCTCGGTAGGTTGGACATCAAGAATAATTTCTTCATGGAAAGGGTTTTTAAACACTGGTGGTGGGGTCACCGTCCCTGGAGGTGCTCAAGAAACGACTTAGCGTGGCACTTAGGTGGTGATCAGTCAAGGAAGGGTTGGACTCTATGATCTCAGAGGTCTTTTCCAACTTCTGATATATTTGGAAAGAATAGCACCTTTTCTCTCATTTGTGTTGTAGTACACACCTAAGAGAAGCTGCACTGAATCACAGAAAGCCTGAACTTCTAGAAGTACACAGCTAAGGCACTACTTTACCTGGAAATTAAGAGTGATATTGAATCTCCTACTGGGTTTTGACCTAACTAGCCCCTTGCTAAAACTTTAAAACAAAGCAATTGTTCTTCAAAAAGTGCTAAACCTCTCAAGTGAATGCTTAAGCTTCCCCCTAGGCTTTAACTCCATCAACCAGCAATGTTAATTAGACTGAGCTAGGTAAATCCATCAGGAACACACCTTTAAAGCCTGGACTAGACAAGACTGAACACTCATATAAATTGAGTGGATAAATTTATTAGCATAACCACCTAGCAAATATCCCACTAGGCCTGTAAGCATTAATGCCTATAACGTGCAATAATATAAACAGATTAAAGGTTTATTGTAACAAAAAATAGTGGTGACACATTGGGCTAGGTGAATACATGCCAGTTAAACCCAATATAAGCTTTCCTTTAACTGGACACAGGCTACCATCTTCCAGCGTCACTTAAATGATAAAGGTCAATATCTGTATGATATTATGGTATTATCTCTATGATAAGATCTCTCTTTAGCAAGTTAATATCTGTAACTGGCTTTGGTTCTGAACTGATGATGACAATTTTGTAGCAGAGCTAAGGTCCCTGTGGCCAGCACAAATGCAGTGCTGATGAATGGTATTGCACCCACAGCACCCTGCACACACTGTAAGATGGCCCAGCTTCTTACCGAGGGATCATCTGTGCTGTGCAGCTACCACAGATAATGGCAAAAGGCAATCCATGTAAAAGGGCAAGACTGTGCACTGAGGTTCAAGTGACAACAACTTGCACCAACTGCCCCAATGTGAGTTCCCCTTCTCCACACTAAACAAGACTTTAATTCTAACTGAGAAGAAAGGGCAGCTCATTATTCCTTGGACATTCAGCAACGTGTGGGTGAATGGTTATGGACTGGGGCACAGTGGGTGCCATGCAAGCAGAAACCTGTATCCTCCTCTTACTACAGCTTCAGGTGCAAAACTTGCAGAACCACAGGATATAAGAGCACCCACAGTGTACAGACTACTTCAGAGATGAATACAAGGAGGATTTATTCAGTTAGTATTTCTATTTTTAAAAAAAAGCTATATAGAATGATTCCAGATTATTTTCTGTGCAAGTTCTCCAGCTTTTTTCAGTTATGCAGTTTTATTTGAGGTTATCACACAACTGGGAAATCTTCTGCCTGAAACTTTGAACAGCTTAAAATGCTGTGGTTTTTCTAGAACTATCTTGTTGGAAACAATCCTTACATTCAAACCCCTCTAAAGATGTGAAGCATGTGCCAAGCCGCCTATTTTAGGCCTGTCTTCCATCCATCTCCTTTATAAGGACAAAGTTTTCCAAGTGTGAAACAATCCAAAGCACTGATTATATATTGTAAATGTCATGCTAAAATCCTAATTAAATTACTGAACAATTATTCAATTATTTCCCCTTAACTTTTGCAAAATAATGTAGATTTCAGTCTCCCTCAACCCACACTACTGCCTTTCAGAGTTTAAATCCAGAACTAAAAGCGGTGACCACATGACACAAAGTTTAACAAATGCATACTTTAATAGTTTTCTATTTTTTTTTCATTATCCAAGTAGTCCAAATAGACTACAGATTTTATAGGAGAGTTTTCAATGGACTATTGAAAACAATGCCCCAATAGCTCTTAACTACATTTTAGAAAAACCAGTATATATAAAAATTCTCCTGTAGATTTACTTCAATGTGGCACAAAAAATAAACAGAAAAGACACAGCAGTACCGTAACAAAACAAAACAAAAAGTATTTCTACAGACTGACCTTCTCTTATGCAAGTTAAGTCCAGATACCAATTATATGCATGTGGCTTCCCGTGAATGATGTAACCAACGGCAGAATCCCAGGCTTATCAGAGACCTGAATGCTTTCCCAAAGACAATGTGCTCAGTTTTTCTTACTACTGAATCTTTCTTGCCTTGTCAAGTCATGAAACCTTGGCTCCAACCTGATGAAAGCCTAGATTTGATAGTATTTGAAAACAGACAGATTTCCTAACATTGGATATAACATCATGATTCTTATTCATGAAGCAAAACAATAAAACAAAATTTTAAAGTAATGCAAAAAAGTGGAAAACAAAACTTTTAAAAGGCCCTGTACTCACCATTCCTTCACTGATTTAATATAATTCTTGAAAACTTAAGAGAGATGCAGATCTCATTCATCTAGCAGAAGGCACTTATTTCTGAGTTATAATCTGAATCCTAACAGAGTTTTGGGGTTGGGACAAAAGGAGCACTGGTATTTTGGCTTGATTTTTAATATATTGGTCTACAAAGTAAAAAACAAATAAATAAATACACCACCACCAGCCTCCAAAAAATGAAGTCAAGATCCTGAAACAATAATTATTTTCCATCCCTTACTACAGCTGAAATAGTCCATCCTCACAGCCTCCTGCTCTTCAACATACAGTAACTGTGGCTGCAGCTAAAAAATGCTTTAAGTCAACTGAAAATAAGAGAAGCATTCTGCTGTATTTTTAATTTTGCTGTATCTTTATGGCAAATCTTTGCAAGTCAACTGTTTCAAGCAGATGGGAAATCAAAACAGCGCTCAAAATAGAGGCAAAAAAATTTTTTAAGGCAGTGAAATGAAGAAGGCATTACTCTACTGAATCTCAGTTATGTTAGAGAGCACTCTCTAAAGATCCTATGAAACATAACTAAAAGACTTAAAAATGACAAAATAAACAAATAAACAAATAATACAGACTAGAAGTATAGGTATCTTGCCATTTTACAGGACGATTATTGGAATACTAATTTTCCAATCTACTTCCAAAAATCCAGCTCATATTCTAACTCACTCTTTTTAAAGTTCTTATCTGTGATGAATTCACTCTTTCAACATTTCTAGCCTTCTTGCCAAATAATACCAGTACTTAACTCTTCAATATACTACTATTATGTGCAAAATGTTCTATATTTCGTAGAAGAAAAAAATCTGAGTGAGGATACTGCAAAGAATGTAACTAGGAAAACTGTAAAACCTAGGGGTCTTTTTCATCATTCTGCAGAACTGGGGCAGAGAGTGGGAAAGGCAGTGCATACAGGCAACACTGAAGAAATTCCAGATCTTTTTAATATTAAAAGTTTATTTGAAAGGTCATTTTAGAACCACTGTATAATTCCTCAAACCTCACTGCTGCCTAGTAAACCTGCAGAAAACAAAGTTTTGCCACCTATCCCAAAAGCAGACCACAAACACACATTTCTGGTCTCTTCTCACTTGTTTGCAGGACAATTCCCTATCTCCATCCAGGAAAGCCAGAAAGAATAAGCACCTTACAAAGGAATGTCACTGTTTAACCGCTTGGCACATTCTCTTTATATTCCAGTCTTCATGGAAACTAAAATCACCATGCTTTCTCAGTAAGTTCACGCTAAAACTAGATGACTTTCTTGTGAAGAAATGAGGAACACACAAGAGATGTACCTCAGAACAGTCTGTGCACGCAACTTAATGTCAACAATCTCTTCAAGAAATCTTGAAAACCTATACTGTTTGATCTTTCTATTTACATTTTTGCACCAAATGACATAGCTAAGAACATTGAAGTGTACAATTACTTAAGAGTGAACATGGGGAGCCAGGAATTAAACTGCAACGTCTCTCATGCAAACAACTATCGTGTTCTAGATCAGACTAAACTTGTTTGCACAGAAATGAACTATCCCCCTTAAATTGTATTTGAGGAGCTGGTCCTTAATGTAGCTAGATATAATATGTCAGTACATAATAAGGATTTCAAGGGTTGAAATACTTAGCAAAGAGACTAGAGGTTCAAAAGGAAACTACATGAGGCCCTCAACCCAAGCAGCAGCTTCAAGAGATACTAGGGGCTGTATTTCCACAGAAAATGTTTCCTTCAGACATGAAACAAGTAACCTCAGGACCTTTCATCAACATCCAGCATGCTACAGATGTATTTGATTTAGGAAGTTGTGTCAACATGACTTCAGTAAAGTTATCTTCCTTTTCAATAAACACAGACAAAATTAAATTCTCTCAAGGATTCTAATATTTCAGTTACATTAATTGCAAATTCATAAATCTTTTTCTAGTCTCTAATGCCAATTCTGCCCCACCCACACGCCATGGAGAACTTAGATAAACAAGCCAAACAGGCAAGAAAGTCTCACACATTTGAGCTTGGTATATATTAAATGCACTTTATGCAAACATTCTGTTATGTAAACATTTATGAATAATTTCTTTACATTTAAATTAAAAATTCAAATGGAAATACAAGGCTGTATGACACAAGAGTTGTTTTAATTAGTGCAAAGAAATTAATTTTTGTTAAATGTCAGCCCATTTAAACAACGAGAGCCTGTATTTGGGTTTTGGGGGAAAAAACAAACAAACAAAAAAAAAATACAACAGTATTGGTGAGAAAAACAAGATGCCCATACCAAGCACACTAAGAAATATGGAGACGTCTTGCTGCAAAAAGACAGTTTTAGTTTTAGCAATATCTTTGCATGGGTGGAAGTGAATTAGCATTACAGCAAGCGAATTCATCGGAAAAGCAAAACCTACAGACATGTAGTCTATTAGCAACAATACATACCAAGTTGTTCCTGCAAGACCCTGCCATTTAGAATATTTTCATACTCCAGCCACATAGATCCCAGAGACTCAACCCACATTTCCTGATTTCTACAACAAAGACTGTCATTAGCTACCAGCATCATCAGGAATGCAGTACTACAGTAACCATACTTAAAGAAACCTTTCATCTAGTTTGGGAAAAACAAAACTATGGTGAGACTGGTATGACAAGTTAATCAACTTTTAAGCTATTAACCTTAGCTTCAAACAAGACAGCTCAACTAGTAAGCACACAATCCTACACATACAGAACCTGTGCTCAAACTCAAGTTAATACAAGTACTAAATGTTCAGTTTAGTCTGCTTACTCCAAATCATGACTTCAGTTTAGTCTGCTTATTCTAATTCTCTACTTCCTTTTGTTTTCATTTGATTAATCTATCAAGTAATACATAATTTCATAAGATTTAGCTCCTAAATAAGTCTCAAAGGAGGTTCTCTTTGCTACACAACTCCACCACTGGATTTTACTGAGAACAGATTCAAGAGTTATTTTACTAATACGCTGTTGCTCAAAAAAATCTGTACTATTAGGTTGGAGTTATGACTTTTCTGGGTCCTATCTTTTTCTGCAAATTGTGTTTAACTGTTGATTTTAATAAAGCACTAAAATATTATTCTATACTCAGACACAGTTGAGTCTTGTAATTCCTAGTAATCTGATGACTTTTAATTCCTTACATTCTTGTATGTAATTTTGCTATGCCACAGCCAGTCTAGCTGCAGTGGGAGCCAAGACCTCTCAATTTTGACCCTGTGACTATGCCTCTTCATGTAACATCTTTTGCCATCTTAGTATGTTTTACTAAAACAATACTACTGCATATATTTCTACTTTAGCTTATCCCTATAATTGCTTTTTTCCTAAAGTACATAATGAGAACAATGTGCACAGACAAGAAACATATCAATACAAACAAAAAGAAGTACCTAAAGGCTTCTCATGTAAAACACAGAAAAACTGTACAGTATTTTGGGGAAAAAGATGTGGAGGGGTGGATGGAGGGGTTGTGAGAACCAACACGTAGCTGCTCTGAAGAATATAATATCATTCCTTCTTCACCTGATCAGAGTACATAAGCTGGGGTATTCAGCAACCCCACAAATCATCTTGCCTGGAACAAACCTCTGTTTCCAACTCCATTTGGACAACTTAACACCTCTCCTTACGTACCCAGGCTGGCTGTAGTACTGCCATTGATTTCTTGACTACATGTGTGCACTGAGCTTCTAGAGATCACAGGTTAAGTAGCAGAGATAATCCTGTTGCAGTTATCTGTAATTTGTTCACATAAATGTTGATTATATTGGCCAGGCTGGTGGAATAAAACCACTTGCTGTTCTACAGCATGACTGAGGAGCCCTGTGTGCAGTTCAGCTAAAAAAGTGCAATGGAGGTGGTATTCCTGGCACAGAACTCTGTTTTCCTTTACCTGCAACTCCTTCTGTATTTGGTTTACAAGTGGCGTTACATGAACAGTTGTATCAGTAAAATCTGCAAGCTTCAAGTACCTTGTGTTCTGAAAAGCTTTTTTTTAGCTGTGAAGATGAACTACAATCATTTGTGTACCTGTGTAGTTAACGTCACAGCAATATAAAGGAAAAAAATACTTGAAGGACAACTGAAGTATAGTTTTTGAAATCCTGACTAATTTTATGTTTTTAAATATATTTCTAAATGAAAACTGTAGAGCTACTCAGATTTCAGCAGCACTCTTCTTCTCATCAGCTTGCTTTTCATTAACTGTTTGATTCTTAGATCTCTAAACAGCCACTCCAGAAGTCAAGCTACAATTAGTCACTGAAGGTTCTTGCTAGAGGAGATTAAGAGAGTTCTAGTTGTATCCAAACACACCAAACAAATTAACTTTGTAATGAACATTATCAACTACATTTGCCTTTTACAATTTCAATAAAGCTTTTGGTTTTCAGTATGGATACCTAGGGAAGCAAGACATTTTAAATTGCAACATGACTGCAGTTACAGTTTTTGGACGAACTGGCTGGTGCCCACTAAAACTGAAAAAGAGAGAAGAACATACCAGATAGCTGAGAAGTTTAATGAAAATCAGGAGCAGGTAACTCAGACATACTTAAACTTCCTCTTTTTTCTTTTTAAGCAAGTTTTTTGGTCATTCTCAAAGACCCAATTCAGAATGAAAGCCTCTGTCCTACACGGTTTACTAGAGAAGTTGATGACACTCTGTAAGGGTTTCCTATTATTCTCAAGACTGCTGTTTGCATGGTAGTGATTTCTGTAGATTTGGAAAAAACTAAAATCTTCTAGTACAGATCATAATAATTATTTGTCCAACAGTTAAGTACATGATACACACATACTAGAAAGAAAACATCTAACAACCAAAAAATTTATTATTCCTAAAAACTTCAGAAACCATGATAGACAAAAACCTGTAATTTCAATATTTGCTTTTAAAAGAATGAAGTTTCTAGTAATTTTAGGACATTTGTTTGTCAAAGTTGAATTTGGCCCAGTGTGAGCCAGGCCACTGAGATGAAAATGCCAGGCATACCCAAAAACATCAAATCACAGTGTCTGTTCAACACAGTCTCAATGTCAAACAGCAACAATGAAAAAAAGAAATAAAACAAAGACCTACTGAGGTCAACGGGACATTTCAAATAACACTGCTATGTACTTTCTAATGAGACTTGCTAGCAACCCTTACAGTTCAATTGCCTGACTACTTTCATCATAAGGAATCTTGAAAGCTTTTCAAGCAGAAGTGCCTACACCTCAGTGGTTTACAGTATACCTTTGATATTCAGTAGAGGAAATCCCCATGGGCTACATAACTGTTTTCATTTTGTCCCATGAAATTCTGTTCACTTTTGGATGATGTATATGCTGTTAAAGTCCAAATTTTTCTCCTCTCTTCCATTCCAGCAAATTTTTGGCAGCATACCATAGTCATAACCAGCGGTTACAAAGCTGGGCTCATTTCACCACCAAAGTAGCAATGGAAATGTCAGAATAACTTTAAATGGTCAGCAGAAAATGCTTTCCTCCTGCATCCTCTCAATTTACCTTCCAAAAGACACCATGGGGGGTCACAAGATCCCTTACCTGCAACCATGACACAGTGGTTCAAAAAAAACCAGAATTAGCACAAAGCTAAAGCAGTTGATACTCCACAAGGTGGTAAAAAAGAGAGTAATTTCCTTCAGTCCTGGAGAAGAGAAAATACTGCACGATCAGTCATGACCAGGATTTTTCTTGCCTATCCAAATACTTAAAACTCAAAGCGAACCATCCAGCCTATCAAAGACTGATGCCAGGCAATTTTGTAGGTCAGCTGAAGACAATTTTGTAGTTCAGTTGAAAACTTTAAGGCATCAGTGCTGCAATTCAAAATTAAAACCTTATTGCTTTCCCACTTATTAAACCCCAGAACGTTCCGGCATATATTATTAGAGAATGTAAATTAGGTTACACACTCAAGACTTTGAAATATGGGAAATGGTAGCTTGACAGTCATCAGTGTTGCTTTGGATATTCTACTGTGTCATGCAAATGCATTATGATTAAGTTTTTTACCTATGTAATATAATTCCTTCCTTAACTTTATCTTCTTTACTGTTAAGAAAAACAACATGCTGAGAAAGGCAAATGAGTACAGCAACCAAATACAAGTAGAGCAGGACCCTCCCTCCCACTGAATAGCAACTTCCAGATGATGAAGTTACCCTCATTCACATGTTCTAAATTCATTGCCATAGGAAAATTTCTTCTGGTAAAATGTTTTTCTTCCTCAAGATGCCAAGTACTTTTTTTCAGTATTAAAGCTTTGGTCTAGGGAACCTTGAACTCTGAATTTCCTTTTTTTCTCCCCCTCCCTTCCTGCTTCAGAACAGAGAAGCACAGAACAAAGGTTTTATGCTTCAAGAGAATTCACAAATGATGGTACCACCAGAGCAGGATGCATACTACATGCCTCTGGCCTCAAATGGAAGCACATACACAGCTTCATCACACTTTACGGACCGCTGCTAATTTTATTTAGTGCCCCTAGTTCTGGGACTGGGGGGATAAAAAACAACTCAGTCAACAACTGTTGTGCTTTTAAGTTCCCCATGTCTATCAGCTTCTGTCCGATCTTTTCTGGTCATGGGACAGACACAGAGCTGCTCACACTGAGTGAAGCAAGAGGGGTATACTGTGGGAATCAGACACAGCCCTCATCCACAGCTGCAGGTTTCAACTGACCTTACTTCAGGAAGGTTCAGGGCTGTAGTTGTCATACAGAGAGATAATCTCAAAGAGAGGCCAATAATGTCTGAAATTTTCTTCTTGTTGCTTCAACTGCCATGGAGCTACCCCTGCCATTCCACTCCCCTCCCCAAACTGGGGAAACTATGCCAGAGACACAGTGACACAGGAAACACAGACTGGCAGAGGTTAGAAGAGACCTTTGGAGATCATCTAGTCCAACCTACTGCTCAAAGCAGGATCAGCTACAGCAGGCTGCACAGTTCAAATGAGCCTTGAGTATCTTCAAGTATGGAGACTCCACAACTTCTAAATGCAACAACCAAAGTCTAAGTAAGTTTTTCATTTATGATGAGCCCATCAAACACAATCTGGACATTCATGCTCTGCTACAGTTTGAACTACGAAAGATTCATCCAACTTTGGGATTGCATATGCCTCAAAGACACTTGAAAGAAAAATGCTTTGCTGAGCACAGTTACCAGACTCTCCAAGAAAAACTTCCCAGCTCACATAATCTACAGGCTAGAGCTCAGTGGCTCTGTATTGTGTGATTTATGTGTTCAAAGAAACCTTTACAGTTTTTAAAGAAAGACTTCTCAGACTAAATAATCTTTAACAAGGAAATTTCTTTAAGAGATACCAAAGGAAGAAATCCACTAAGGGGAAAAAGTAGCACTTTTTCAATACTACAGAGAGTAGACAGATATGGAGGGTAAAACTACACTGGTGAAGATTTCAGACCTGTGTCAGACACCAGGCAGTTTTAGAAGAAAACAACATCTTTACCAAGAAGTATCAGCATATCAACATTAACATCACAGAAAGAGTCATACTTTGATTCACTCAGAGATAAAGGATGAAGACCTGACTCCAAGATATGTAATCGTCCAGGTACATAATCCTTAACAACCTCACAGAACTGACATAATTTTGACACAGGAGGTGTGCCTGCTTAGAGAAACCCTCATGAATTCTCTTATCCCCTTGTTTAGCCAGCTCTGTGACAGCAAGTAATGCTGAGCCACACCTGAGCATCTTCGATCTTTCCTGCTTCAGAGAGAAGAGTAACCACTAGCCCAGAGAGATGGATGAAGTGGGTCAGAGTAGTTCTTCACGGCATGATGTTTCTTTCAATCAACAGATCACCTGTCTCCTGGAGCTGACTCTTGCAGCCACAACATGTGACAGAGGCAACTTTAAAGCAGGACTCAGGTACTGAGACAGCATCTCAGAATCACACCAGCACTTCATGAACTTTTCCACTAAGAATCAATTTAGACAGGTATTGCAGACTTCTCAGAAAGCCCCATACACTTCCCACAAAGTCTCCATTGAGAGTTTAGAAATGAAGAGGGGTGGAATGCTAGAAAACAGGCCCTCTGAATAATTGTCATCCAAGAGGCATTTCAAAGACCAAATACTTTGGTTTTAACTACCCTGCTTCTTTAGGGCTGCCCCTAGGCCACCAACAAGACAAGACCTGCCTGCCCTCCTGATAATGAAATAAAAAACTCAGGTGCAGTCACAGAGAGGACCCTCAAGCTCAACATCAAGCACTTCAGGAGCCTAACCCTCAGTTGGCACAGGAAAGACATACAGCCAAAGCAGACCACAAGATGGGTGCCTAGTAAAGGGGGATCCATAGGGGAAAATTTATGCATGGACATTCTCAGGCTAAGCACATACTGACTGCTACCTTACACAGATCTTGGTACCAAGAAACAAAAATCAAAGCAAACCATTCATGACTTACATCATGGTAGAACACAAAGAGTTTAACTACAACTTCCCATTAAAAGCAACTCCTAACTACCTTCAGGTAAAGAGGAGAGTACAGCTAAATGTGACAAGGGCACAGCTGATGCTGCTGTACCTTTGTTGGAGGGCAAAGCACACACACCAGCCCTGGGCAGCTGTGCACATCTGGTATCCTGCATGAACAGCTACCATGGGCAATCTAGGCATACACTCAGCATACCAGGTTTCAACTCAAACATGAACACAATGAAATAATTACATAACAAGAAATTGCCTTTAAAATTCAAAGTCAAAAGCCACTAGATCTAAGAGGTCTTCTAATGACACAGAAATAGCACTACAGTTAGACTGAAAAAATGCTCTTTTCAAGTATTTCTAATCTTATCAATGAATTATATGTAAGAAACTATGAACCAAAACCTGAAAGCTTTCTGTACACAAGCAACTCAGGTTTCATTCAACACCTTTTCAGCCTGAACACAAGAATAAATTTAAGCATATTAACCTTCTTCTGTTACTGTCTGCAGTTCTGTAATTGTACTTTGATAATCTTCAAGCTGATATGTCCACAGTAATCAGTTACAAAAGCTGGGCTTGCTCACATGTCAAAAGTGCTGAATCAAGGAAAAAAATTAGCACAGCTAATTTTAAGCTCAGGAGATAACCCTATTTAATAAGGTACATGTTAGTCTCTTATATGTTATAGAAATATTTTCTCACAAAAAAAAAGAGAAAAAGAAAAAGAATGTATTTAATTGCTGCTTTGAAAATCAGAGCTCATGAAAAGTCCATATGTGGAAATGTATTTATTCTCATTTTTAAGTGATTCCACATGTAGTTACTCAAGTGTAAAAACTTACACATCTTCCAATACAGCAGACCAAACACTAAAAAGCTGGAAAAATGTTGTAATAGTAGGAGATTTATCTAAGAAGAAAATCATGGCAGACAGTGTTATGATTTTTACAGTACTAACACTACTAAAATGCATGTTCATGCAGTGGCCAAAAGAATTATACAATAGGCTTAGAAGTAAATATTAAAAAGCAGCAGTTTCCAAACAGTGGTCCAAAAGGCCATGGTTGGCACACAGTTCTATTTAGGGCATTTTCCCTGTCAGTCTCCATTAGAAATGCACAGTGGTCTTGAATACACTGAAGGAGGAGGACTGTTCCATTGCAAAAAAAATCTGGAATATCCTGGCTCAATTTGAGTTAAAAAAATAAAAAATTATGTTTAAGAAGTCAAATAGTTAACCTTTTCTTTCATACATATTCAATAACTATTAGAGGTTCTATAGAAACAGTACGTAAGCAAAAACTAGTTATTATTTAATAATGCTTTTAAATATATCCAAGCTATTTTGGCAAACTGGCGTCTTTGGAGCTGTGTTCCTTTTTTATAGCCTGAAAGGCAGAGGCTGCTCATCCTAATCAATTATATAACCCCTTTTAAATCTGAAAAGCAAATATAAACTCTCACGAGTTTTCAAGACCTGAAGGCCCTCTCATTAATTAGCTTTCTAAGCCAATTAAAAGAGATTTTTTGAACATCACTCAGACAATGTTTTCCTAACTGCTTAGGAAACACCATTCTATTCAATATTTAAATTTATAGTTTAAACTACTCACTGAAATTCTACAGCAGAATTCATTATCCAAACAAACAATGGCAAACAAATCAGAAGCATTACTTTATTCCTTAAATAGTCCTAAAACTCCACACCAACAAGTAACAGATTTGTCAGATCTGGAGTATCTTTCATTTGCCTTTACATGACACACAAGCACAGGAAGCAAGCAGAAGTTATTCCTTAGTTTGAGCCAGCCCTCAGCTTGAGCCCAAGCACAGGAGCAATTTCTGCCCACCTGAATCAGTTATGGTAACACATATCTTTCTGCTAAGCTGGCACACCAGTCTTTCAGGTAGGCACAATGCTCATTTCCATGTGGCATGGATCTATATATACTCTAGATTATATAACTTTATGTATGGCTGACGAATAAACTCATGTTAAAGGGTCTGTCCATCCTCAGAAACAACAAAAATACCCAAAATACAACACGTTCCACTGGTGTTCAGCATTCAAAACCTATCAGTGGTTAAAGACAACCTAATTGCAAAGATACTCACAGAGCCATAAGAGGAGAAAAGGAAGGCGCTCCAAAAGTCTCACCCGCTTCCAGATGGAATTAAAAGCATTTCAAATTGCCTCAATTTCACTATCATTATTGCTATTAAACTTCCTATGGCCTCATAACAACTACATCCTGGCAATAATATATTGCTCCAGAACTGAGCTTCTAGTCTTCCTGATACCTACTGTGCTTGCCTTTTAGTTTGTCCACTTGATAAAAAGCCAATGCACTTTGCCAAGACACACACCTTAGACAGGCAGTATGTATGATGTGTTTCAGACTGTATTTTTTACTGATTAGTCAGATTTACATGGTACTGTCAAAATCTGATTTTTCTTCCTAACTCAGCTACCTAAGCTATCTCTTTTTGCTGTTTATAATGTATAAAATCATCCTGCCAATCATCCATTATGATGAACTCTTACACTACAGAAGAGGCAAAACCTTTGCACATGTTCACAGTCCACGCAGAAACAAAACCACAAAGTAAGAATAAAACCTTTCTTTCCTTAAGTTTCAGAAAGTGTTTATTTAAGGTTAAATTATTATTTTCTTCCTGTAATAGCAACTTTTTAGAAGTTAGTTAAAATGTTTGCTGTCACAACCTCTACAGGTTGCTAAACACTTTCTGGGTACAAAGTCACAAGTTCTGCGGAATGCTGCTCTGTGTACTCTGCCTCTGCCAGCGCAGATTCCCTAGGTAACACACGCACCACACAAACACCAGGTATATGTGGGGAGTTAAAGGTCTGTGCTTTTAAATTTTTTTATCTACAGAACACACAGCAGGTTCCACTTGACCACTCAAAGCATCCTCTTCTGGGTTTCCAACGATCACAGCAAGTGCCACGTCAGTGCATCCCTTCCGTGCAGTCAAAAAGGCTTAAAAGATAATCCAGTAAGTCAAGTAATCACAGGATTTGTACAGAACTTAATAAAAAAACAGAACAAGGTTTCCCTACTCTATGATACAGTGAAAAGGCAGGTCAGCACTCCCTCAGTTTTAGAATTCATAACTTTTTGTAGAAAAATGATACTGATTTTTTCCCCGTAAGTGTTATTTCAAGTAGTATTATTCTAAATAAACACTGGGCTTCCATTAATTTATGGGATTAGTAAACAAGTATATATGGTAGCACGTTAATTTCTATTCCTTGTCACACAAATGCAACAAATTTCAGTTCTTGAAACAAGTGTCCTTTGTGAACTAGGATTTCAAATAAACACTTCGAAACATTTAGGCTCTTCTTACATGTTAAACAATTAATACGACATACGTTAAAACTTAAGACTGAGATTACTGCCTGAATACTCCTGCGAAACTTAAATTGTGCTTCATAATATTCGGAAAAGCCCCAAATGGGAGAGCACGAAGCCTCCTGTCAAATGAGCACTCTACCAAGGCAACATATCCCATGTCTGACAAATCCTGAAATGTACAAAGGGGCAATCAGCAAAGATTGCTAAACACACTAAACACACTAAAGATCGATACTGCTTTGCACAAGCAGCACAACCTGGAGAACTAAGCATGGGACTGGTTGCTGCAACCCTTCCGTTTATGCTGCTGCAGAAACAAACATGTAACTTCCCGGTTTCTTAAATGAACAAATTGATCCACGGTTATAATTACAGAAGTTTTGCAAAATTCCCTACAGAGTTCTCTATGTCCCAGTAAAGCATGAAAGTGTGTCAAGGAACAAACTATTACTGCCCCCATTTTTAGGAACCTTGGCAGCAAAAAAAAAAATAATAAAAAGGCATAAATGACTAAATCAAAATAACTAAAATGCTCACATAAAGCCAGATAGTAGGATTGAAGTATTAGAAACCTCAACAACCTCAGCAACTGCTCCAACTGTCAAAATTACCATTTTTATTAAAAAGATGGCATGATTTTGGTTTGCTTCTGTAAAACAAATATAAACAATATAAAACAACAGAAAACAGGTAAGAGTCCTCTAAACAACTAACTCCACAAAGCAAACTTTGAACACAGACTACAACCAGATTTTTTTTCTTCTGACTTATCTTGAAGCAGCTAATAAGAGGTTTTATGAAACACCATGTACAAATATCATGAGAGAATAGATATACAAACAAATTTTAAGAACATTTCTCCTAGCAGTCCCTCAGAACACAAAAATCACAAATGACTATAATTGGCTCTAGGACGGCCTTGCATATATATTAGAGGTTCCATCAGAATTCATTCTTTCAATTATGCTTCAAAATAGCTCAAGCATATCCTCATGACAGCAGATGTGTCCAAAATGCCATCAGGAACAAACACTACCATATCAACAATTTATATTTAAAGAAAGCTCTTCCTATCACATAAAACTTAAAATCCACAGTTCTACAGCCAAATTGTATAGTACCCTGACCTCTCTAGAAGTTTCATTAAGGTTTTCTACAAACACATACAAAAATAATAGTAACTAAAAAAAAAGGGGAGTGGGGGGCAGGGAGGAAAGGAATTTTAAGTAAGAGCAATACTCGAACCCATTTTTAATGTGAAAACAAAGTAATAGATTTCTGAAGTGCTTCTGACAGTAAGCAGAAAGTGTTAGCCACCCCAAGAGTAGGAATATATAGCTGGTTTGCCTGAGGGCCTTTCCTCTCAACATTGTTGATTTCTGACCAAGAATTAATTTAAAATAAGCTAGTCATATCTACCAAAAGTACAAAAACATATAACAAGTACAAGCTAAGTTAAATTTGTATTGTACAGGTAAATTTGTATTGATCTACAGAAGTAAATCTTTTTAGCCCTGCAAAGAAATTAGATGTTCTAATCAGCAAGCAAAGGTAGGCAACTCTCAAACCTGTGTGTACCCAAACACACAAATGGAAAGAAAGGAGATGCAGTAAAACCTGTTCCAACATGCTGTACATTAGAAATCTGACTCTCATATTTCATAGGAGCCAAAGTAAATGAAAGATGCAATGAAAAGCAAGCTAAGAACAAGGTAGAACAAAAAAAATACAAAGCTTCCACACATTACAGTATTGAGGAAACCCACTAAAACACATTTTTGTAGTTTAAAAAGGTCAAAAAGAAAAAAATCCAAATGATTTATTCTTAATTCTATATTTGAACACACATACACACATGTCCTTCACAAAGGTCCTTGGATCTTAAATTAAACATACTTTCCCCACAAATCATGAAATTAGCCCTATCAGACAAAAATGTTTGGCTAAAGATAGGTAACTAAACCAAGTGCCTATAATTCAGCAGAAAACACTAAAATGTTAAGAAATGGACATAAGAGTACTAGCAGTTTACCAGGAGGATTTGAACTTTATTTATGGCAGTCTTCTGAAATTACAGAGCTGCAGAACAACAGCTCAAAGAAAAACTCCAGCAAAAAGTAATTCCAAATACAACCAAATGCACAGAAAAACTACTTGTCCTTTTGTGTACAGGCCATTCAAAGATGGCTCTCCTATCACAACTCTGTTGGGCTATTTGTGGGATGATAGGTAATTATCTATGCACAACTTTTTAGAGCAAAAGATGGACATAATGTTCAGTTAAGACAGGCAAATGAAAGGCAGCTGACGCCTGCGCTGACACTCTCCAAAGCACTCCTGATGTGGAAAGGCTCCTTCACAAGAATTCCCACTAATTTACAACAGGAAAAAAATCATCCCTAAGCAGCTGGTCTGAGATTTTACTCTGCTGTTGGTTACATTACTTTCCTGATGAGAAAAGCTGTCGACATTACAGGTGAACTGTTGAATTTGCGCTAGAAGAAAAACCACCTTGCATATCGTTTTCAACTTTTTTTTCACTACTGACAGCACTTGAATAGCCCAAGAATTTTGTTTAAAAGTCCAAGACAGTTTTTACCACATACAATTGAGGAAATAAGTCTTAAACTCTGTCTCACAAAGACTGTTTTATTTGCTTTTCAGTGACATAGGCCAGTGGTACTTTGCCATTGCCTTTGAAATTGTCCGCCATCTCTTCTCTAACTTTACAGTTCCTAGGAAATGCATAAACTCCGTGCCCAAATGTTTCAGGACTCGTTTTCCCCGAAGGCCATTCCTTAACAGGACGGGCTTGCACATGTGGCCAACTGCTATATTAAGGAACAGGATTAGTATCTGAAAACCGATCAACATCTACATCACCGCTGGATAGAATAATTAAAATTACTGCAGCATCGTTCATCGATAGGCCCGCAATCAGCTCCCAGCATCACTAGCATGGTGCACGAGAACAAGAATGGGGCTTTAAAAACTCGGTTGTTTTCCTAACAGGGTTGTCACTGTTGTAAGACGTGACTTGGAAAGCTTATGAGGTGCAACTGAGTACTTACTCAGCTGGAAGTAATAGAGTGATACTTTCACAAGAGCCTTTAAAAACCAAGTGTGCAAGTGATGTAACACCAGTAGATAGAAAAAAAGACAGGAAAACAGCATGTAGAGGAGAGGAATAAAAGGCATTTATGTGAAAAGTAGAATTGTTATTCTAAGGGGTTTTTTCTCTAAAATTTTTTGCCTGACAATAACAGTGCATATTTCAGTAACATCCATTTGTGTATTACACTTGGGAGAGCACTAAACACTCATTTAATTTGTAGAACAGCACTAGATGCAATAGCCCAATCTCTCCCCTTCTGCCAGAATTTATGACATTTTTTTATTTACTTTGCTCTTGGAATCACAAGAGGCTGGACTTTTAACTTCTTCTATTGACCAAATCCTGAGATATATGGAAAGGATATAAACACTTAATTCACATAATTATGTTGAAATAATGCCATACTAAAACAAACACAGAAATTCATGAGTATTGAAATCACTGTTTCAGCTCTCAGTTTAGGAGATCTGGAAACAGAAACCATAGAATACACTTGCACATGAAAAATAAGTGTCAGTCTTAATTTAGAATTTCCTGGTTATTACAGATATAAACAGTGCAACAGAAATTTATGTCCTTTGAGATTGCAGTATCTTAGAAAAAAACATGTCCTTAAAGTATGGTTATAAAAATATCCATCATAGTATCTGTAGTCAAATATACAAATTAATATATTTACAACGGAACTAACATGCCATAACAGTCTCTTTGCCAAAAACATTTATCACTTGGGTAGAATAAACAAGTATCTTAAGTTTTTAAAGCCTTTCTGCAGTTCAAAATTCTCATTTATCTCCATGACTGTGTTATATTAAAATGCACAAAATTACCGCATTTAGGAAAGGGAGATGAGAGAAGATTTTTATAAGACTAGAATTCTGAATGGCGTTCAGATGTATGCAGATAACATTACCAGTTCTGCTGGCACAAATAAGGTCCTATTCATTTTTATGGTTTCTGTTACCAAAGGGAAACAGAGGATGACAGCACTCCATTTTGGTTTCTTAAATACAGAAAATTAAAAGTATCATAAGTATAGTTCAAAATAGGGCTCATTTGGAAAGCTGAAGAAAAATATTTTTCAAAAAGAGAAGTGTTAACATTTCAAACCATTATTTGAGAGCTCTTAAGGGAGAAGTTGAGAGAAGCAAGGACAGCAACAATATTGGATGCAAACACAGAGTCTTATAAAGTACAGTGGAGGAAAACAAGTATGCGTATGTGGGTGGGACATTATGTAAAAGAAAATAAATAAACGAGTCAACAATTACATTTATTGTTTTAAAAATACCCATGAAATTTTATACCATCATTTTCAGCAGACTTTAGTGGATCACATTACCATCTTGTTGCTATAACCACAAGTCTTTTTCCCACCATTTTATTTTCTTCAGAATCAAATCGCATTTGGAAGAGGATCATAAATGTATTAGGGCACAAGCAATGGCATCCAGTTCTGCTCCTTTCTGCTTACCTTGCCACCACAAGGGAGTGAGGAAAAGGGGCCACTGTTGCAACTACAAACAGCTCAACTTCAGCAGCATTCATTTTCTAACAAGCAGAGGTCATCAAAGAACCAATTTACCAAAACCATTTCCTTTGCAAGAACATTCTCAAGAGAGTCCCGTCGGAATAAGATTCAGGATGAACTTTGAGTGAGACTGAGGATCACCTCAAGACAATGCACTGAACAGTCCTGGTGCTTACTACAGGTATTTAAAACCCTAATATGGTTTGGGCAACTCAGCAATTTTAGAACTTCAGTTCCTGTCACCACAGGAAAATGCCACAGTAGTGATTATTCCTTTTTTTCAGAATCTCCCTTTAATCAACCCAGTCTGTAAAAAATTTTCCAACACCATAATCTCATCCTCATATGTAACAAGCATTTATCAGACATCTTGCTATTTTTGAGAAAAGGAAAATAAAAATATGACTCAACTCTACCCTGGTTAACTTTTGACACTTCTTAAAGCATTAAATCATGTTTCTTACCCTGCACTACCAATTCCTAAGATATTCTTGTGAAAAGGGGCTGAGAGCTGGTGTGAGTGTACAGTATGAGCTATGGGATCACCAAAGGACTCCACTGCCTTTAGTTCCTTCTTAGGAGGCACTTCCCAGACACATTAGGAAATGAAGTGTCAGAAGGTACTTCACCTGTTTGTCAAGGATTCGTAAACTGCCATAAAATAACATATATTAACAGAATCTAGCTAAGTCAGTGAAAAAATTTAAATTACACACTTGATTACAGCAGTATCACATGAGTTTCTCAAGGTCCACCAAAAAGCGATAAAAAGAAAAATAGTGTTAGCTCTTCAGGTGGTCAAAAGCTTCTCTACCAGAATATGATACTTTCTATTCCTTTTTCTAAAGTCTAAAGAATGGTTGAACCTTTTTTAGGTCACGTTTTCGGTAAGCTTTGACTTTCTGCACAGCAATTTAAATTACAAGTACATTTTGTGGTAAAATTTTAATCTACTAAAATATAAATGTGCATAAAAGAAAAACAATTAAGCTTCATCTGCAAAATATATTAAAGCTGCCAATATAAAGTGCACACATGAAAAATTAAGCCTGTAAAAATATATAATGAAAGACATCTGGCACAAATGTCAGCCTTCACATGCTTGTTTTGTCAGCTGTCAAATCATAGTAATATACGATGGTAAAAGGCACACTGACAGCAACATTCCTCGTATTTTAAAGAACAATCATAAAATACATGCATCTGCTTTGCTACCAGAGCAACTGAACAGGGCTGGTGGTCCATAGGAAAATATTCACGCTTAATGCTTCTGAATCTCAAATGAAACTCTGCCCCAAATGATTTCTTTTCCACACAAGGCTTCATGAAAGAGTTACCTGGAGTTATTGCATGAGTTATTACTCATGCAAGCCTTTACAGTTATTGTAGGTAAATACTGTTCCTAAGCAGCAAATGACACAGGGTCAAGGAATGCTTGCTATTCATTATATACTTACCTTTGTCAATAAGAAAAGTATTTTAAAAACATATGCAAGAGGAAAAAAAATTTCACCCAATAATTCCCTGCTTGATTTCATCTCAGAAAGTTAATTACTTTTGTATATCTTGCTGATTTAGAAACCAGTGTTTTTCCTCTACATCAAACAGAGGTTCCAGTTACACTTTGTACTTGAGCACAAGAAGCACTAAAACCTCAGGATGTGGCCCCATTACCATCTTCTTATAGTCCATACAGACTAACAAGAATTTGAAAGGAAAACGAAAATATTGTATTGATATAGGTTTTGGACTTAATTTGTTTCTTTATAAAATAATGATTGAGAGCAATCATTTGTACCATAAGACAAGAAAGAAAACTGTCCAAGATTATGCTACCTATCTGAAGATTTTATATATCATTATAGTCATCATCTCCTGGAAACCAAAGGAGCAGTGGTAATAAGAGTTAGTCACAAAGAGTCCAACCTAGCTTCCTGTTAAATATATAATCATGTTGCAACAAAAACACATTACTTTTAAAAAACCATTCCTTAAAAAGTATGCCGGAATTTTTTTCTGCTGTAGTCAGGAAGCTAAGTCAGGTCTGCATTATTCACATACCAGGCACACTGTGACATTTTATTTAAATACTGAGGAAGGCGAATGAAGAGAATTTTCACTAGAAACTAAGTTTATTGGGTTGTTGGGATCCTTTTAATTTGTAAAGATAATTTCTGCCCTGATGTTATGAAGTAGAAAAGTTTTAGTCTTTCTGAAACTGACAGAAAGGAAGATAGGTGAGACTTAAGGGATAAAACTATTGACTGCTGGCTTTCAAAGACACTGCAGCAGGCACTGGACTTGGTGAGTCCAGTGGAAGCTGCCAAGTGATGGGCTTTCCTAAGGAAAATCCCAGTAGGAAAATTTTATTAGGTGTCATTTTAAAAGGTAAGTTGAAGCAAAGTCTTCCAACCACTGAAATTTAAAAATAATGAAGCCTAGGCTAAAACTGGCTGAAGTACAGCTGGCCTCAGGAGCATCAGACCTCACCAAGGGCATCTTCTAGCACACAGAAATCTGATGAATACAAAATTGGCCAGTAACAGCTTGAGCTTGTGACACTTGCCTCTATCATCTTACCATTCAAAGAACTTTTTCCCTCAGTCATTTTATTGAGTAACAGTTAGTATGGACTAACTGCATAAATCTCACTGCTTTCACTCATCCAAGCAGCAACTACGCATGTAAGAAAAGTTCTCATAGTGGTGTAAGTCTACAATCACTTGCACCAAAAGATATGTACATACATACCCCTCACTCTCTTCAGTACATTTTTGTTATCACTAAGACTACTAAAATGAAGCTTTCCACATGAGCAGTAGCTCACTGAAATATTACTGCCACTTCAAATGCTTTCTGTATAATATCAAATACCACCAAGATATTTAATCAGATTGATTATCTGAGGCTGAAACAAACAACTTGCAGCACTGGCAGTCAGAATCATTATGTTAGATATGGGTAAGGACAAATAAAGGCCTGTGCAGATCCACTGCCAGAGAACACTGTACATTTTCTTTCTGCCTCTACCTTGAAAATCAGAGACTTCGGAAAAAGAAAAAGGATGATAAGACATGACATTATGGCTAATTCAGCGATGAAAAACAAAAAACAAGACTACAACTATCAGTAATATTTTTAATTTTGTACAATGAAAGGATCTATAATTTTTATATTTAACCTGAATTTCTCAGTGTATGGAGTTTTCCACACTTTTCTTTAAAGAAAGTGAGTTGTAAATTTTAAATACTCATAGACATTTCAGAAGATAATATTAATATTGTACTTTTTTTTAACAGATTTTGAAGAACATAAGACAGTGTCTTCATATAAATTATGTTCTGATTTTAAATATAAGAAGTCTTAAACCTCACGATCCCTCTGCTGCATGAAAAGGTGTTTCAATCCCCAGCTGACAAGCAGAGAGTAAGGAGCATGGAAATTTAGTTTGACAAACATGCACTTGACTGACTTTGTGCCCTCAGCCATCCATAATTTTGCTCTCCCATAATGATTTTCTGATGCCACACAAGGGCTGTCAACAGGTAAAGTCCTTCTTTCACTAACAGGACGACAGTCATACACCTGATGATGTAATTTCTTATACCCTGTAGAAGCACAGTTCTTTTTGGGGCAGTGGAAGAAAAGCGCAAACACACACATTATCCCATAAACGCACATAAACATGTTTTATCTCAGTCATGATCACATGGGTTTCACTTCCTTCAGAAACCAGTCTAAAAATGACAAAGGTAGGGAAGATGCATAAATACACAACTATCAGATTCATTTATTCTCACACCTTTTTATCTCTCTCCTACTCACTTCCTCAGTAATTTTTGGTAAGCCTTCCCTGTTACACTGTACCGATCATCAAAGAGCAGCTTGGGAAACATTCTGGCATCGAAGTAATTCCTGTAAAAACACTACGAAGTATAATCCTCTCAAAACAAGGATCCTAGGGAACTAGGGAAGCAGTATTTTGGCTTTTTACCAACCATTTCACAGCAAAAGTAATTAGTAAGTTACATACCATTGGAGGCAACACCAGCACAAATCCAGCTTCCCTCACTGCTTGCTCTCTCTTCTAATGATGCCAAGATCGTGACAGGCTTACTTAACATGGTTATTGTTTCCAGTTTCAAATCTTTATACTTAATTAAGTTTCAGCTCTAGATGATCTATCTTAAACAGCCAAACAAAACAAAAATACTCAACTCTATTATCTCACCTTTCTCCCCCCCCACTCCCCGCTATAGAGACAATGCATCAGAAACACTTCAGAAGGATTTAGTTTGTGTTGAATGGCTAGGATTTGGTAAGTGCATGCGATAAGCTACTTTTGAAATAAATTACACAGCATAACATATGTTACAGTAAGAGTAAGCATCCAGACTCTGGTCAGTCTTTTCATATCAAGAGAACGCTATGTATCAGGAGCAAAAGTCTGTGAAAGAAGTCAACTGAAAAAACAAGATGAGTAATAAGTTGCATTTCATGCATATTAGGTACAGTCTTCCATCACCTCACAAACTGGAAGAGCTACCCCACTGCCTCTTGCACAAAAAGCTATTGCCTTTTGGGATCAAAAAGTATCGGACATATGCAAATGCTTTACAAGTTTTATATAATACATAGTCACACATGCCTGTGAACCCCCATAAACCCCCATCCTAAAGGAATTCCATGATTTCCATTCAAATGCTGAAAAGATTCAGAAGAACTGAAAGGGTTGGGACAGTGATCAGCATCTCAATATTCCTTTCAAGAACCAACAGGAAAAGATAACTAATGAAAAATTCCAAATATTATTAATACAAGAAAATATGTCCAGCTTTGACAACCAATGCAGTCATGAAATAAACACTTCCATCTTCAGTAGCTGCTAAAACAAACACTCTTTTACAGGCTTTGACAGAGAACAGAATTCATTTCCCCTTTACAGCTGCAGTGTTTCAAAGTCAGTTAAACATCAATGTGACAGCCTTACTTGTGAGAACTCAGACATTTACTATATTATCTTAGCTGGACAGGAGCAGAAAGCAGAGACTGTGAAGGCAGAGAAGGCAGGGGGGAGAGAGGGAAATCAAGATTGTTTTTCTTAAACACCTTATGAAGTGCTCATCTTAGTTTTTGCCAGAGAGTTATTTTTCTTGCTCATTTATTCCGTATTTAAAGACCCAGCTAATACAAACAAAGCACAGATCTAGAAGGCAAAAAGTTCACTGGGATGGAGCTTGTTTGCACAGATACTACTGAGCTACCAACTTCTCACTCTGTGATAGTGTGTTTCTACAAATGTAACCCAGCTGACTGAGCTGTTATCAATGCTTACAAATTAAACTGTATTATTTGCTGCTAGTCATCACCCTACTGATTTTCTCATTAATATCTAAAAGACACACAGTTTAGTCTCTTACCCTAATTTCTGCCATTGACTTTCCTGTACAACCCCTACCTCAACAAGACCATTGTGAATCTTAATATATATTAATTTCACACAGAGCAACAAGCATGCTAAGCACTTAATAGTAAGCAGTTAGGAATATTGGCCAGATGCCAAACCAACCCGAACAATGTGCACAGGCCACTAAATTGAGGATCATGAACAAAGATTAGACACTAAATAACTGTAGTAGCCATTTGCAAATTGAGATTCTGTGGAAACTTAGCTGCTCACATGATTATGGTCCTGTCTACTTCCAGGTGTTCAATTACATTAAACGAAATTAAAAATACATCAATACATGTTCTTACTACTGGTTTCACATGAAAGCAGTTGTTGCCATTGGGGGAAATGCTGTGACCACAAAGAGAAAATGTCTTATGAATTACCTACACAAATGGTTTGCTGAGTGACTAGTTCTTTCATGACAAATGATACCTACAATACTGAAGAAGTTTTCCATTTGTATTTTGAACATATTTATCACTTCTCTGCGCATACTATAAGCAAGCTTGAAAAAAAATAAGAAAAACATTCACTTCTTTTATTCTTAGTAGTGTTTTGTACATAAGTACTGAAGAAAAGGCATGTCTGAAATACAGCCTAAACTACAGGTCTACTGTTAAAAAATAAAATGGAGAGAAAACAGTAGCTAGCAGAAACAAAACATTGTCACATGAAACAGTCCATGTAAATTATGCTATTACATGGTATTCTTTTTTTCTTCTTTGATCCAAGTTGGAATTTTGGAGAAAGCCTAAGGATTTCTGGACATTTGGCAAAACATGTAACCTTATATTCAGGAAATCCCCAAATCTCAGTTAATCAGAGTTTGAGCCACCTTTCACCTTCTGAAGGGTCCCTTCACAGTTAAGGGAAAGACAAATCAAGATGGACTTAATCTGTCAATAATAAAATCACTCTTCTTCACTCTTCATAGGAGCCTCAATCTGAGGATTTCTATTTCCCAGTAATACTTTGAAGTTTCTGTCTGGCCAGACACTTCAGTTAATATTTCTCCCCTAGGAAAAACAGGAGAAGCAAATAAAACACTCCCTAACAAAAGCTTTTTGCCAGTGCTTCTCAAAGCCACCCTCTTCCCCAAAAGCTCAAATGAATGACCTTCAGGGAATGCTGCCCAAGCCAGACTCGGGGGATGAGCTGGCCTGTAACTCTGCCTACCACAGAGAGATGGTGTGTTTTGTTTTAACCATTTACATGTTAGATCTTGGTGTTTTCAGGGTTGCAGAGGTTTTTCAGTATTGTGCTGCTGCACTCTCCTTATTCCAGCACCACTATTTTTAGTAACCAGCAAATGGGTGGCTGTAGGACCTCTCCTATCACCAAAAGCTATCCAGCTTGAAGTGGACAAGCAGCCCAGCTCATGCATGCTAGCAATTCTTCAGATAGAGGCTTGCAAGCCCAGCCCTGCCTACTTCTGCTGCAACTAGCACTTCATTACATCCATTTAATTGCAGTAGGACAGGTCTTTTTTTCCTTTTGTAAACAAATCTTTGATTGAAATACTGTAAAATAAATGTGAGTCCTTTCTCTCTTTGTAAACCTTACTACACTATGTTAGTTACATATGTGTCAGCCCTCAGAAAGCACAAAAAAACTTTCATATCCTAAAAAATTCCCTTCCCCTACTTATGTACAAAACTGATGACTATGCTGTTTTACCTAGTATTTCCTCCCAAAATTGCAAATCCTCAGATTTGGTCAAGACTTTAATTTTCACATCAATTACCAACTTCAGAAACGTGATACAAGATGTTGAAATACAACTTAAAATTGATTTCAAATTTATATATATCAAACCACACCATAATAAATATAGCTGCATTATTTTTAAAAAAGGAACAAAAAAATTCTCAGAAGCAACAGTAAGTAAATTCTGTTAAATATGCAATTTAAACTATGTATAGACCCAGTTACTCAAATCAGAAAACTTAAATGAAATACAGGCACGTGGTGTGTGGCAGACTGGCAATGGAAAGTTCTGTAGGACAGGCTACACTCAGAACAGGGCTGGAGCTGAGCCCACGACTCATGTCAAAACTGATGTCAAAAAGTCTTGTGAATTTTCTCAGTACGTGCAATGCACACTGCACAGCTTGTCTCCCTTCAATACTCCTCATCATTAAAAATTATGCATTATGCTAAGCTTTTCATTGTCTTAATTTATATCCTATGACATCATAAACTATAGATTTTTTTAAAATTCATCTTAACTTGTAAGACAGAGAAATAAGTAATCTGCTGAGATATGACTAGTTTTGTTACATGACTTTAAAGGTGAAGTATGGCTGAAAAAAATGTAACAGCAATATGCACCAAACCTCCAATATAAAATAGTGAAAAGTAAAATGTTAAAGTGAATTAATTCTTAACTGAAATCCCCCTGCTTTTATCCCCCCAAATTCTAGTTAATAAATAACTGCCAAATACTCCCTTCATGTATGACACAGCATAAAACAGTTGAGTACTTGTATTTCAGTAATTTGCAAATTAATTTAAAGTGTTTTGGCAGGATAAACTTTACATGCATAAACTTGCAAAATATACAAGCTGCTTCTTTATCTGCTTATAGAAAGCAGAACTCCCTTCAGTTCCAGTCACATGAATTTAATTTCATAATCAATTTTATTATGAAAAAAATACAGATTCTTCTTGTTGGGGCACAAAACATTTATGCAAATAGAACAAACACAAAATAAAAACTTCTCCATGTGTAAATAACACTAAAGAGAAAACAAACAGTAAAACCCTAACCCCAACTCCTCCCCAGTTAAAGAAGACATTTCCCCCTTATCCCTCATTTATATTAATCTCCAATGAGAAAGCTGATGGTAAGTAAAAAAAAAACCAAACAAAACCAAACAGAAACAACTCCAAACAAAAAAACAACAACAAAAAAAAAAATCCAAATCACTACCCTACAATTTCAACCTTAAATTAGATCTTAAAAATAAGCCCCATTCATACAAGGCCTTAGTCATCAGGTCACAATCCTAATTTAAAACAACAAATTTTCCCTTTTGGTTCCGTTCTAAGGTGATAGGTAGCACCTCTAGTAATTTAAAGACATCCCATTTTCCTTGAGGTTAACCAGACAGCAAATCAAATAATCCCACAGAGGATTTAGAGCAGGCTTGACCCATTACTGAAGTGTTAAATTAGAATTTCAAAGAGTAACTCCATAGTCACCCTTCACAGGGATAATTTTTAATTCTTTTCCTGTGAAATGTGAAGTTAAGTCAATACTTGGTGTTTTATCTCATAACAAAAGCAGACAAAAATACTGCTAACTCAAAACAATCTAGGTTGATTCTTGTTTAATGAAATAGCAAAAGGCCACTGCTTCAATGTCTTAATAGGCAAGTTCTCTCTCGCATTTTTTTACAATTTCAATATTAATTCACATCAGTAGAGAGAAGCAGGCATTTGATTTACATTTTATGAAATTAAATACATAAATATATTTATTTTCTCAACACAGTCCACTAATGCCAATGAATCTGAATTTTGCATATGGAGAAAATAATGAGGACTGACCCCATTTTACAGCTAAGAAAATTAGGAACTTAAGCTCAAGTGATTTGTTTAGTACACTTCTGGCAAACCTGGCACCAAAGAATAAGCCTCTGGCTCTCTAGCACAAGGTCTAGCTCCATCCCAGTTGTTACCTATGTAAGTTCATTCCCATGGGCATAATTATAGGGAAATTTCAACCACATACAGGGGTAAATATTCCAAGTCCCCAAATTCTAAAAACCATTCCTGCAACCTTATGTAAACTATTTGTTGAATAAAAAAAAAAAGTTGTCTAAGGCAACAATATGTTCCATTTTCGTAGCTGATCCTAAGCCAGCCTAAATAAATCATTTTAGCTGCCTGTTCAACACAACAGCAGAAGCTTAGCACAGCAAGAGACACAGAACCCATCACCAGCACGGCATAGGAGTGGTTGATATCACCTGGTTTCCTAAATAAATCAACAAGACAGAACTAAAAGCTGATACTACAACCAGTACAAATTGCAACACAGAAAAACACACACACAAAAGACCCACAAAATTTTAATTATTAAAATATGAAATAAAAATTCTCAAGTTGTTGCAGATATGCACTCTCACAGAAAACCATGTTGTATTAATTTATTCTCTTCCTCAAGACATAGTCTGTGCAAGAAAACACCAGTTCCCTTTTACTAACTTCCCTCCCCAGCAGTGGTAAGCAAAATCAGTAAAAAACCAATAAAACACAACGTTGTCTTTACATTCAGCTAATGCAAGCGAAATATTAGCAGAAGGAGGTTTGACCCAATATTGGATTTTACATTTTCATCTTTCCTGTACTGTCAGTTAGCTCAAACTTTCTGCAAGAAACCTTATTTCCCTTCTCAGAATCTTGTCTCTTAAAAAAAGTCCCTACTCCCCCGAGGAAATTCTAAGGGCAGGTTCACAGTCGTCCTTTCTCAGCTTCCGCAATACAACTTGAGTAAAAATTGTTTACACAAGTGTAACAGAACGGACTACAGCTCATTAATGAAGAAGTTACCACTATGCTTATACAGCAATATTTCCACAAAATCAGAACAGTAAGAACAGTGTCAAAATCATGTCAACAGCAAGAAAAGTTACAGCATATGGTCCTTCCCACCATAACACAAAGTACTCCCTGGTGGATTTAAATTTTTAAGAGTTCATTTCTGCCATTGTCAGCTACCTAATATATAGTTCACAATTTTCCTTCTAAGTTCCTCTGAGATATCTAAATAGGTCTCATTTTGATCTTTTCAGGTTTTCAAAAATTCATCAGTTTTACATGAGAAAAATACCTCACACTGACCTTAGCAATAGATCTGGAAAGAAAAGATGGCATATGCAGTGGCAACCATGTGAAACTTTAATTGTATTACATCTTTGTAGTCAAATGCATCCATTTAATTATGGACAATGATACATCTGATACAAGGAGCAGAGCTGTGCCTATAATGAAGTTTTCATTTCAGCCACTGAACAGGAAAAACACATTTCAAAACTGTTACAAGTTGTGCAAATAGTCAATTCACCAGGAAAAAATGCCCTTGTTTCTGATACCTTACCTCATGTCAAAGTAGGGTAAGCTATTCAAAGCATTAAGAATGTCCACAAGGGGATGTAATTGCTAAATATATCTGTGAATGTATACCTTAGCTTCCTTTGTAGTACCTTGTCTGAGAAGAAAACCTTATGGGTAGCAGATAAATAAATTACATCTATAAAAGTAGTCAAGAGAAGAAACTACTGCCCTTTACTGTAGGACACACAAAACAGATAGGATGCTCGTCTCCAGTGTAGGAAAATCAGTTCTGTGACACACCAATAAAAAAAGGAGAGCTATTCCAGAGGCAGTCAAGCCCTGCTCAGAAATACTGAGCAGCCCAGAGACAGCAACCATCTCCCAAGAGGCAGGAGACCCAAAAACAAACCTCTGCTCTGAATCAGGAGCAGTGTGATTCCCTCCTCCATCTTGTGCACCCACATCCCAGTGTTCAGAAGGCAAAGGCATGCTGCTATCCACCCTCCAGCCTCTCCCTGCTTCAGCAAAGATGGGTGTATCCCCTATGTCCAGGCCTGCTGGTGCATTTGCAGGCACAGCTCCTGCAGTCACCCCGGGTGAAGTGGGTGACACCCTTGGCCACAGCTGTAAAATACTGGCAACCTGCCCATCCCCAGCTTGGCACAATGGGGAGAGGCAGGGCTACCCTGGGCCCAGGAGCAGCCAGACAGTGAGACCAGAGGCCAGGAAGCAGGGAGCCACCTGACCAGCCAGCTGTCCCTCTATCCCAGGCAGTCTGTGCCACTGAGATGGTGGCCCTGCGAGAGCCCCCTCATTGCACCCCGCAGCAGCTCCTGCTCAGAGCAGTGCCCACAGCCACGCAGGTGGCTCCCCTGTGGCTTACTGACTGCTGAGTCTTGCTGTGACTCTAGCCTTGAAATCCAAAACTTTTCATTTCAGAATTTCCCAAGTGAGCCACTATAGCATTTCTGATAAGCAGGGACTTTTCCTCCCTTCCTCAATGAAGCTACTTATGAAATTCAAGCCAACTCATTAACAGCTTTAAGATAGCCAAAAATAAATTTTCAGTAAGCGATTCCCCCCTCAAAATACACACACACAAAGTAAGTCTAACTCTCCAGTAAGAGTCTCACAAACACAAATTGTCCTGACCCAAAACATGGGACTATCCCAAAGCTTTACGAGAGTGTATCATAAGACCGCAAAATAATTTTTTCCTGGAAGTTGGGGGCGGAAGGAAATAGCTCAGAAACCGAGTGATGAAACAAATAAGAGGACAAGTAAGTAGGAGGCAATTTTGATAACTACTGTTACTGGAATCAAGGTTCAGCAGCAGCATGCTGTTAGGGCTTTTTTTCCCTTTAAGTGCCCACAATACCTAAAACAGGACCAGAGCACTATATGCATGGTTCCATGCCTATATTAAAAAATAAATCTATACTACTGTGAAACATATGTGCTATATACACAGCATATTTGGCACTAACCAACTAAAGCTGAAAATTATTAGGACAAATCTGTTTAACCATTTAGGTTGTGGCACACAGTCTGTGGTGTACAGTAGTGATGGCAGTGTGGAACAGCAGGTGATATCTCATATAAGATGGCCCAGTTTGGGGTTTTTTTGGCTTCTTGTAGATTTGTACTGAGTATGTTTTAAGTGTGGCAACAATAGTGTTACACAATTTGACTCGCCAGTATTGGTTCCTCTAATATTTCAATGTTGATGTAGTGGGCTTACCGTGGTCAGATGCTAAACACCCACCAAAGACCTCTCTCCAGATGGACAAGGTAAAGAAAGTATAACAACAGGTTCATGAGTTGAAATAAGGACTGGGAAGGATCACTCAGCAAACACCATCGTGGGCAAAACAGGTTAGAATCAGAGATCTTAATTGAATTTATTGTTAACAAAATCAGAGAAGGATAATAAAAGAAGGAAATAAAACCTTAAAAACACCTTCCCCTCACCCCTCCTTCCTTCCCAGCTCTGCCTTCTCCCCCATCAGTGCAGAAAGACAGGAAATGGGGATTATGGTCAGTGCATCACCCATTGTCTCTGCCACTACTTAAGGAGAGGAGTCCCCCTGCTTCAACATGGGGTTCCTCCCATGGAAGAGAGCTCTCCATGAACTTCTCCAAAAGGAGTCCATCTCAGGAGCAACAGTTCTCTACAAACTGCTGCAATCTGAGTTCATCCCATGGGCAACAGTCTTCTCAAAACTGCTGCAGTGTGGATCACTCTTCCATGGGGTGCAGTCCTTCAAGGACAGCCTGTTCCCCTGTGGGTCCTCCACAGGGTCACAAGTCCTACCAGAAACCTGCTCTAGCATGGGCTTCTCTCTCCATAGGCCTGCAGGTCCCTGCCAGGACCCCACTCCAGCATAGGCCTCCCACGGGCTCACAGCCTCCTCTCATGCCACCTGCTCTGGCATGGGGCTCTCCCACAGGCTGCAGGTGGATCTCTGCACCCCCATGGATCTCCATGGGCTGCAGGGGCACAGCTGCTTCACCATGGGCTGCACCACAGGCTGCAGAGGAATCCCAGCTCTGGTGCCTGGAGCACCTCCTGCCCCTCCTTCTTCACTGACCTTGGTGTCTCCACACTTGTTACTCTCACATATTCCCACCCCACTCATCTCTGCCTGCAATTACAACTGCACAAGAACTTTTTTTTTCTTCTTAAATGTTATCTCTGAGGCATTACCACCATTCCTAATTGGCCCAGCCTTGACCAGTAGCATGTCCATCTTTGGAGCTGCCAGGAATTGGCTCTGCTGGACAAGGAGGAAGCTCCTGGCAGCTTCTCAAAAAATCCACCCGTTATCAAAGCTTGGCCATGCAAACCCAATACGGATGATCAGGAGCCTAGAACTTGGATGTGGACAAAAGAATAACCTCACGAGGAAGGAAAGACCAAAATCACAGTCAGGGACAAGGAATATTTTAAACATCAGCCATCATGGATCAAGCTTCACATACCATCAGCTGCAGATAAACCCTATTCCACCACGGGATACATTCTAGAAGTTACATACTGTAACTCCAGACAGAAAAAGTTTTACATGAGTCTGTTCAGCAGGACTAAGCAATAAAAACACAGTTAACCAGGATCTGTAAAGAGAAGCCAAGCAAAAAACCACAACTGAAAACTGAAAGGCCATAAAAATTAACCGAAGTGAAATTTCATATGTGTTGGCCACTTACTTTTAGAGAAATGTTGATGGTTTTATCCCATTTTAAAATACTATTAAACTGTGTCACCACACAGTAGTTTCAAACTCACAACCTGAAGAAAGAAATGTAGGGGATATCTCACTTTCTTAAAGCAGTAAAATAGGTACCTAGAGATTGAAGGATAAAGGAATCCAAGGCAAAAAGGGATCTTCAATTCGATGTGTTATTTGTAAGGATAATGTTCTAAAGTTTAAGTGAGAACATTCAAACATAAGCTAAGAAAAAACATGCTGAAAAGAAACGTGAATGGAAACATTTTAATTCCTCCTGACACTACTACAGCTTCCCTCAAGGAAAAACCAAATTGCAATACCTACTATAAAACTAATTCTTTTCTCAGTTCTAATTTTAAATATTCCTAGTTTGCCTATTGCTGTCATTTTGAAAGATACACAGTTTGGTGTATAGAGAACACTAGTTTATTGATTTGGGATTACTGAAGGAAGAAAAATACTGATAATGAAAAAAGGCAAGAATCTGGACCATAAAAACAGATGCCAGAATAGGATAACAGAGCATATTCTTTGTTTATCATGGCCACAGTTGCAAATACAGTTTTAGCAACACATTTCCACATTGGCAAATATTGTGTACATAGGGTGCCAGTACCCTTTTTTGGTTGTGGTGAGAACATTAGAGGAGGTTTCTGTATTTTTGAGTAGTTACAGCCCTGCACAATGATACTGTAATACTCACCAATATTTCTAAATCATTTTCATAATACTGAACTTCTGTGACTTATCTAGGAACTTTCACCTGAATTTTTCAACATCCAAAGTTTGTTTTAAAAAGAAAACCTGTAATTTCTTGCCAGTGCAGTTAATATAAAAGCAAATTAATCGGAGAGAAACACATTGTACAACACTTTATATTATAATCATTGACAAATTTGCTTACCATTATAGCACTTAAGTCTTCTGAGCCTAATATCCCCATACTGTGGTATTAGAAAAATTCACCCACTTTAATGTCCAGGAATATCCATGAACCTCAACGTATTGTACTATAATGCTGTCAAATAAACAGACTACTGGAATTCAATTTCCAGAAAGCCAAGGCAAAATCTACTGGCCTTCATCTGAAATACCAGTGTCATTTTCAAGCCCTGTATTTAATTAATACTATTTACTGTCAAGAGCCAAGCCATGTAAATATTTCACTCTTCCCAATTCAGAGACTAAAGGCAGGCCCAGAGGAAAATCAGCCCAAGTAAATGCATCTCATCTTCTTTGACGATGCAAGTGCTCAGTTGTCCTGTTCTTGACCCCTCTAGAATTCCTAGGCTCCAATACTGGTGATACAATGTCATCAATCTATATATAAAATATACATTGATTTTCTACAGATGATAATGACAGCTATTTCTTCTGCTAATGCTAATACAGTATAACTTTGTCCATATAAAAAGGTTCCTATCAAGGTAAGAAATGAAAAATCTTAGCAAAGTCCATTACGAAGTCAAAACCAATCTTTAAGAAGTGAATAAAATCAAGTTAGCAATCCCATTTCCTGAATATTTTTTATTTATCTCACTGAAACTGCAATGTTCAAAATAATCTTCCAGGATATAACTACATACAAAAGGCAAGCTTCAATCAATTGAATGAGCATTTTCAACAGTCCTGGATATATATTAAGTTTTGTTCCATCAATGCAGTAAAAAGTTCACTGACAGAGTACTCCATTTAAATCCATTTACAGTAGTTAATGAGTTTTACATATATAAGAATAGTTTAATCCAGCTTTACAATTAATTTGAACATTGTGGCCTCAAAACTACTAAAGTACTTTAAAAGTACTTTCATTACTAACAAGTCTAGTTCTGCTAGTTGCAAGCACAAGATTTCCCTCTACAGCACTCTAGATTTTCATAAATTTTAAAGGAAAGAAATGCAATATATTCCATTTGTGTAAATTTCAACTTTTCCACAAAACAGCATTTTTCATAAGCTCCCAGTTCCAATTTTAGGAGAAAAAAGCCTTTAGGGTGCAATTGTATAAATCTCAATAGATGCTCATTTCCTAATACTTCAGTTCTCATTGTACCCCCCACACAGAACTTCACTCTCAGATTAGGAGTATCATTTTAACACTGATTACATTAAATTCACCATAATCAAGCATCCACTTTTACAAGCATCTTCATAGACAATTCACGTTAACTAATGTCACTACTGAACAGCAGTGACTGAACACAAAATAATCACATTTCATGCAAAACACAACTCCCCAGTTCTGAGATCTAGCAATGAAAACACATTCCCTTTATTTATCACAAACCAAGTCAACGTAGATTAAGTGTCCCTCACAGAGAAGACTACAGTATTACACATACCTATATTTTATTTCAGCTATTTCAGAAACACAGCTTCTGAGGGAATTAAGGTGCTCTGAACTGACTCCAGAGTTCTAGGTAAGCACCATTCCAGCCCTGCTTTGCGAGCTTACAGAAGTGAGCTCTGCCTTATTCAGGTTTGATACTTGGAATCTATTGTAAGTTCCTCATTTGCATCCTCAAATTAATACCCAAGGCTCTTAAAACTTGTTTCGATATAAGGCAGTTTTATTTTCAGTATTGCACTTTATTTTCTGACAGCATTCCCTTTACACACACATGTATTAGGAGAACACAGTCAAAAATGAGACATTTGTCAGAATTTTCTATACCTACTACAGCTGTAAACAACAAGCACTATAACTCAGAATGAATAGACACAAATATTTTCTATCACACTTGACACTAACTACAACAAAAACGACAATGAAATCACTACAAAGTTAGATGGAAACAGACTCTCCAGATCAAGAGTGACAGAAAACTGAGATTTCTCTAATCTGTGTTCTTCTGCTGAAAAATATTCCTTACAAAGCAAACCACTTCATGAAAAAAAGATAAAAAAAATGTTTTCTGACTGGTAACTTTTAGACTGGGAATTAAAACAGATTTTTTATCTGCTTAGGTTTACCTTACCATCATTCTAATTGCATCCCTTTTTATGTTAGCACATAGCAGCTGCTTCCCACTACCTCAACTAACATGAAAAATAGACGAAGCAAGTTTTAACTAGCAGTTTCATTTTCCAAAAAACTTGATACAGTGGTAGACAAGCTGAATGTGCACAATTTCAGTCAGAGTTGTGGTACAGTCTCACGACATACAGTCAAAACCAACATCTGTAATTCCACAAGCAAACTAGTCAAAAGCCAAGGCCAGGATTTCTTAATTGACACTCCAACTGATGCATCCTTCCAACACTAGCATAATTTCAGACGGGTATACTGGTTAAAACAAACAGCTACAGCTCTTTGATCTTGCAACAGAGAACGTGAACATGCAAGTATGTCAAATACTAGGACTGAAACCCTGGACATTCAAAAATCAATAGAAAAATTTCCAAGGATTCAATGGAACCAAAATTTTAAACTATTCCTTGGCGTATGGAACCTGCTTTTGCTGAACTGTCTGTAACAGGAACACAGAGATAACCACGCACTTTCAAGCAAAAGGATATTTTGAGTGAAAACTACCTCTCTACTTCATCCTTGCCCTATAAATCCTTTCATGACACCCATTTTTTACAGTGGTTTATTCCTCACTGTTATCACCACAGACTTCATATACAAATATTCATGTCCTATTTGCTCTTATTAAAGGTTTTGAACTTCCTAAAGACAGCAAGTGTGTTTTGGTCAGCATCTGTAAAGTTAGGAGATTATTTTCTATCACTGTGTGAATCAAATCCATAGTTTTGGTGCAGAATGTAGCAACACTAAGGAAAAGACAGGGGTTTGTTTTCTCCACATTAATTAATTAGAAAGAAAACCACAAGCAATTATACGGAGATTGCTTTTTATTTTAGTATTTCCCTAATGTATTAGTTTTTTAATCAAAAATTAGAATTGAGAGAACTGAAAACAAACATGCCATCAACTTGACAACAAAATTTCATGTTCTCTATAGAGAATCCTGGCAGTGACATTTTTCTCTTTATTACACACACCTAACTCATTCTGAGTGCTTTTCACCAGGAAAACAATATTTGAGAGTTTTTGCATTTTTTTAAACAATTTGCTTAAATTATTACAAAAGCAGATCATTATTGAGAAGACCTATGCAAACACATTATGATTATGCAGTCCAGATAAGTAGTGAAAATAAATAATAATTAATATGGAGTAAGTAATAATTGCAAATAAGTAATAACAACTCTGTGACTAAGCATTTTCAAATTAATATAAAACAAAAACAAATTATTAACCAGAAATATAAACTTCATTGACTAGAATGAACTACAAAGTGTTTTATCCGAACTGAAAATGGAAAAGACAGAAAAAAGCACTGGAAAACTGCTTAATCTGTTTTCATTCACTGATGCTAGAAAATTAGGAAAGTTTAAAGAAAAGCACTGTTAGTTTGCAAAAACTGCTGAACACAATTAACAAAAGAGGAAATGATACTTGATATGGACATATATAATTTTACCCATATTTGGTTGGCATTTTATAAACAGTCATCCTCCAAACAACTAAAAACTCTTCCAGCAGGCTCATTTCCTACCTCTATATTTAGTGTACAAGCCTCAAAAATACATATTTCTGACCTTAATAAGTCACTCTACGTGTTAAAAGACAACATTTATTCATGAGTACACTGAAAAGGTTCTCACATAAAATCTCAAATGCGTATTTGTTGTAAAAGATTTATACCGAATTAATATACTGATATATCAAACATACCTAAAATAAAACCACGGCATTTATATTCTACTTTCTTTCACTGCACTACCAAACTATTATTAGTCTGCATTTAAACAATCCGCAGGGGTCTCTTTTTCTAATTCTCAGTGGTATTATCCCTTCTTGAGAGCAGAGTTAAACAGGCACAGCACTGCCTGATGGAGTCATCAGACAGTAATTCTTGAGCAACAAGCAGTTTAAGTCATCAGTGTCATTATACCAATTTCAACCTTCAATTTAAGTAATTTATTAGTGCACAGAATTGGATGGGAAAGCTTGTATTATTTCATATTCAACCTTTGCCATGAGACAGACCATAATCAGCACATCTGAAAAATGTCAATTCCTTAGTTACGGTATAAAATATCAAACAAACCTAATGGGAAAGGCTGAAGGGATCAACATGTGATCTTCTTTCTCAGCAGAAAGTCCCATCCCTGGTCCTGGCACCAAAGCAAGGACCCTCTGCTTCCATAACCAGTCTCAGCATTATTTTTCAAAGTTTCTAAAATGTTAGTATTTCCACTCAGTGTACAGTACCACACATTACTTAAAACCAAGGTTTGTTCTGCTGTATCCACACAATCAATTTAAGACATCTCACATCAAACTCCCCAGTGAGGAAGATAAAACTGTAACACAATCCAATTAAATGCAATAGGATATAGACAACTCACCAAGACTCAGTGATGCAGACAATGATTTCTAGGGGCTGTGTGTGCAGGGGGCCTCACTACTCAGATACATCTCAAGCATGCTAGGAATAAATTTGAGAGAAAAATGTTAGTCTGTTTTTTTGGAGATGAGCATAGAACAAAAATACGATGTTTAGCACATTGCCGTCTTAAGCATAACACAACAAGAGAAACACAAACTTTGCAGAGCATTATCTGCTTTTCCAGACATAACTACAGCCCCCTTCCAGTTGCACAATCACTCCAAGCACACAACTTCCTGTCTACCTGCTGCCTGCTGCAAATTCACAGTGATAGCAACTAAAATGTTTACATTAACTTATACAGCCTCTATTTTCACTAAAGAATCTGTGAGAACTCTGAAAGTGGTTGGTTCCTTTTTTGGTTGACTGCTTGATTTGATAGCACATTAGTTTCAAATCTCTAAAAAGGAGAAGCTGGTGTTCTTTCGACCATTATTATAAGCTGCATGTACAGAACCATGTTTCTTCTCTCAGCCTCAACTTACAATACTCCTGACCCAAGTGACAAGCATCAGTGAACAGAAAGCTTTTCACTAGTACGGAGTCCCATAAAGCAGTAAAGAATCCCATAGAACAGAGGCCATACATTGCACAGCAAAGTAATTTCTTCAAGGGAGGAGGAGTGTGCCACTGCCCACATAAATATTATACCCGAATTTCTGTTCGTAGGTCAAATAACACTTTACGTCAAATGTATCCAAGCTACCAAAACTACCAAAGAAGAGTTTTCTACTTTCTTATTCTGACAAACAAAAAGGCAGAACATAAAGCAAACAAGAACACAAACAAAACAAAAGATACGCTATAAGAGTCATCAGCAAAAAAAAAAATACCACACACTAATTATGCCTCAAGAGAAACAGAATTTAGAATGAACCTCATACCTTGTCATTTCTGCCATCTTACAGAAACCTTCTTCAAACAAATTCTGCGTAAGTTCTTTCAGTCACAGACAGGATACCACTACAGTAACAGACTATTCAGGGGCACCACTAACAAAGAAGTATTCTCATATAAAATATACACACAGGAGATAAGACTACACTATTTCCTCAGGAATGTCCAAAAAGTACACAAGCTCTGCGGATCACAAACTCAGGGCTTTGAGTGGGTCCTTGTTGACAGAAAAAACCATCTTGTCTTGGAATAAAATTTTAAGCAAGCTACAAGACCCTTTGGCAGTTCAGAGAGACACCACTGTCTCAGAGCAGATGGGGGCTGCAGCCCGAGCCCACACTGGGGAGACCTTTTCCACTGAGGAGCAGTAAACAGGACACTGCCTGTGCAAACAGGAGCATTTCCCACTCATCTCCTGTCTTTTACCTGCTGTGCACCAGTGAATGAGTACTCTACTCCTATTTTGTTTCTTGACAACTCAGGTGGCTGCTCACTTTTTATTTTCCTGCTACTTTTCCCTATTTTTCCATCCCACCTCCTGGTCTCCGTGGCCTCCAATACAGCCACTCAAGGAGTCTGTACAGAAGTCATGTGGCTCCTGACCATTACAGCAGTGTCCACAGGACCCCACCGGAAAGGACAAGCTTTGCTGATTTTCATTTGATCTATTAAGAAAATGTTTAACATTATTATCTGAAAACAAAGACAACGCATAGCTTCACAGTAGAAGCACTACCTTCAAAACACAAAAAACATAACTAACAAGATCTTTCTTCCCCAATAAGACTCTTGCATTATAGAGCAACTAGTGATAGCCTCATACACCTGAACAGATGTATTATCTAGTATATTTCAGATACATTTCTCTAACTAAACTAGACTGCGAGTGAAGAAAAAAAGCAATGAACATGAAGTTATAAACAACAGAATTATCTCTTAGTCCTTTGCCTTCCCTTCTAAAGCCCATTCTGGAGGCTGAAGTAAAAGCAAGCCAACTACCACCTTTGCCTATGCAAATTTATATGCAATCCCACAAGAATCAGGAGCTTCTTGGGATGACCCTCAGTACTTAAGGGAAACTACCCTTGCATGAAGCCAGGTCTCACAGTGGCATAACACTGGTAACAGTGGTGCAAAAAGGCCCACATGAAGAGCAGGTCTCTGCCTTGAACGATACACAAATTATCAACATTACCTATGATATAAAAATGGAATTCACCACAGTCACACCTTCCATTTTCCAACATCACCATCCAATTCTCCATCCCACAAAGAGGAAAAGAAAGCTGTTTTAAAGGTCAAAAACCTCAATTAAAAACAATTGATATGGAACAGAATAACACACTGTCTTCCATTCAGAGCACTTTACATCTTTATTTTCCATTTCTGCACAGTCACTTCTTTCCCTTCCGGTCTCTATTCCAGGTACCTAAGATGTGTTTACCTCCTTGGTCCATAACAACTTTGTTTGAAACAAAACACACAACATCAGTACTACAAACTACAATTAAGCTAAAAGGGAGTGAAAATTGGCACTTTCAGATATACTTGGAAGAGACCATCCATAGCATGCAAGCTTAGTGAGTGTGAACTTGGCAAGGTTAGTGAGGCTTTTCTCATCTACATCCAGCCTTCAGGTTCCATCATTCTTAAATTAAGAAAAGGAGCCACAAATGATCTCACCATCGTGCATTTATCACCAGCTTCACACAGAACTGTAGCAAGAAAATATTTTGAGGCCTCATGAAAAATTCAGTATCCTTGTTTCAAAGCAACGCTTAAAAAAATCCAGCAAAACAAGCAAAAGTATGTTTGCACTGCAAATGCCAACAAAAATTGGCAAGCAATTAAAATAAAAAACCTTTAAACTATGCCATTAGAGCTACATTTTATAGCCTGAAAAGTATCAACAACGTTTTGGGCTTTTTTTGTACCCAAGATAATGGCAACAACTCTTCTGGGCTCATTTAAACAAAATAGTACATTTCTAGCCGTAAATTTTAATTTTGGAAAAAAATACAAAGATTTAAACTGGAGGAAGAGCTTTTCTCCTTGAGGATATAATTGAAAACTGGTAAATTATTTATTTATTTGTACACACCCAATCTTCTTCCACAAAGAACCTATTTAGAAAATGGCTAGAACAGGATGAGGACATTGTTCATGTATCTGGAGACCAAGGTGTAAATCTGAGTGAGGACAGCAAGTGAAATTAGTTGACAATAATCACAAGTATTTCTCAGAATATGTAAGTAGTCGGTCAGCAAGTCCTGACAATAATTTTGAAAGAGTAAAGAGTAAGGAATGAAGAGCTACTTTGTGAACTCAAAGCATGGTGTAAGCAGAATGAAGAAAAGCAATCTCCACTGTAGCCCAGTGATACCTGAACTCTCAGATGCACAAGTATTAAAACTTATGACCTTGGGTTTTCTAAGGGTTTGGGTTGCTTTGAGATTTTTGGGTTTTTTATTAATTTCTAATTCCATCACACAGGCATATGATGAATTTGTAAGTCCATAAAAATATGTGTAATAAAAGTGTCAGTATATGCTGTGAAATTTATTCATAGGCAGACTTTCCCCTATTCTCAAGAAGTTTTCTTTTTAAATGCAGTTTAGTATCTCCTACATAATCCATGAGGTACAAATAGGTGACAAACTGCATTGTTTTTAATTAGAGTGATTTTCTTCAAAATCCATGGGCCAGGCTCATTAGAGATCAATACTGACAGCAATGAAAAACTAAATCTGTTCACACACAGATGAATTACAGCATAGGCAGAGTAAGAGTAAAATTCCATAATAATTCTGACTTAACAAGCGAAATGTTCTTTCACTTTCCATGCTCATTCTTCAATCCCAGGCTTCTCCAGAGGCAGCCAATAAAGCAGCCAATTGTGATATGCCCACTATAAATCCTACCCAAGAGCAACAATATGTCTTACATAGCTCACTAAAAAAGCATCAAAATAGCAACTCTCAGTCAACACTACAGCAGATATATGTTCTCACTATGCCCCCTCATAGAAGCTCATGTGATCCATACTACCTAAGATTTATGGATAAATCAACACATTCAGTAGATATTTTAATTAATTTGTTGCCTATACTCTCTGCCCTTTCATTAATCCATTAAAGGTTTCCATGTAATGGGGACTATTTTAGCAAAATACAAGTTTTCCATTTCAAACAGAAAATAACTTCTTGAAATTTAAAAACAAGGAGAAAAATGTGAATAGGATTTACTGAGGGCATTGCATCTTAGCTGCAAAAAGCAAATGCACAGTCCACAGAAGCTTCTGAACATCTAAGTAAGGGGAGCACACTCACAGAAAGAGTGAGATTTACTATCAGTTGTAACTGCTAAAATGAGAGCAAAGGAAAAATAATATCTGTCAGTAACTGTATTAATGGGAGATTGTTATGGAAGCCATTTAAGGAAATGCAAGGCTTGGAATAGCATAATGATGCAGCTGCAGAAGAGAAAAAATGTGCATATTGTTAATATGTTGCGGTATAGCTTCAGACATTTAAATTAATGAACTAATTTCAAACTTCAAGATGTCAGGCACTCCAATGATGATACATTTTCCATAGGAATTGTTTCCATTATATATCCATAAAACTCTTAAATAAAATTTCCATTAGTCTTTAATTTGAATAACGTGCAATTTCCACAGAAAAAGATTGAAAAATCATAAACAGTTACAAAACGCAGTGCAGCAAATCTACCAAATTCAAGAACTATTTTTCAAACTATTCATCAACTCAAAATAATTATATAAAATCAGCAAAAGTATTCCAGATGCTCAGGAGAGGAAAGGCTGTTCTAGGTAATAGGTAAATGCAGGACAGAACAAAAGAAAACCAATTTCTTCCACTCGTTTTTCCATCATATAAATGCTGATTCTGAATACTCACAACACTGACAAAATGGCTTTGTCTTAAAACTGTCTAAAAAATTCCCTGGCTTTTTTGTCTTTTTTTTTTTTTCTAATTCTGTATCCTAAATTGATGAAACTATACAACCTATCATTTTTCATGTCAGATTTCTACTTGGTATGTTTTGAAAAGGCTAAGCTACTGAATCACTGAAATAGGGAGTGTTTGCATAATGTAAATACTGCTGACAAACTATTAACTGTAGAACTGGTAAGGTGCCTTTGTAACATACAACCACTGATGTAATATACAAATCGTTCTTACTTAAAGTTACCATTTCACCAATACTGTTTAAAATGCTATTCCAACACAGAGCAGGAGTCCTGGCAATTGTATTTTATTCCCTGAAATCATAAAATATTATCAAATATTATCTATAATAAATACATGAAATATATGTTATCTAAGCTCCATTATCCTGACGGGTAAAAGCCAAAGAATACTTCTGTAAGGTTTAAATTCCCAAGAGAAGAAGAGCTCAGATCCTGTCTGCAAGCACACAATGGAATCACAGCTGACGATGCACATCTTTTTCTGGATGTCTCCATATGCTCAGGAGGGTTTTTTCCCCTCCTCTCCCTCCCTGTTTCTCCCTCTCTGCCTCCCTTGCTCCCAAGCATTACATTGAAGAATTTGTCATTATCTGCTGCCAGAAGTATAAGAATGTTTTAACAACTAAAAAAAAAATGAAGTAGTGCAGTGAACTTCACCTCATTTAAAAATAAAAACAGGGGATCCTGCCAGAGTAGACGTCTGTAACTAAGTTAACTAACAGCATAAAATGGGTGGATGAATGGATGCTGTTATAAGCCTTCTATAAAGTAATTATCAATGTTACTCTGTTCTTAGTTTAAAATGCTGTGTCACACAACAGAGCATATACAGTAACAACGCATTTAACCTCTGACCTCTAAAGCCAAACACGGACATAAATGAATATTGAGCATTTTAATGCCTGTAAGAATACTGAAGAAATGTGTGGAATTTGTTAAATATACCTACTTGCATGCAAACTGCATTGTTTAGAGAGGCCAGTCACAGCAAATGTACAAAGAACTGAACATGGCAAGAACAGTTTTAGTTCAGTGTTCCCTTTCTCCAATGCACAATCTATTAGTGCTCAGCAGACAAAGAGAGTTACGTTTATATTTAAATTGGGTAGCAGTCTTTGGTATGTCTTTTTCTTTCAAATGAACTGACAGCATCCTCAAGGCTTAGACCTCTTAAGCCTCTGCAATTCTGGTGTCAGGTGCTAGAGAAACTCCAGCTGAGAGCAGAAGCCCAGATTTTGCCAATGAGACGGTGACATCAGCAACAAAGGCAAGCAGCAGAAGACAGTGGGCATTGTAGCAGCAGCTGGCTTGCTCACTGACTTTGTTCTTCCTGCTGCAAAATCTGGGCTCCCTGCAGATGGGCTAGCTCTTACTGGTTTTTTGGAGGATGGAGGGAAAAGTTGGGAATGCCAACACTACAGACGGTTTACAGGCCTCTTTCAACACAGCCTTTCAGCCTTCTAATGAGCAAGCTACACCCCAAATGATTATAGAAACATAAACATTATTCTTAAGTAATTAATTTTTACTTCAGAGTCTCCGTTTAATGCAATACACCACAGTATATGGGAATAAATCCCTTGTATTTTCTAATGTTTCCACCAGAAATAACCTTTATTTTCTCTCTCAAACAACACAATTCCAGTTCAAGAACTTAAACTGATTCCAAAAGTACCATTCTTCATGGCAATAAAGTATTCCTTCCTCAAATGTATCGAGTTTCAAATTTAGCACTGACACCACCAGGACACACAATGAGGAATTTACACACTTAGTAAGGAAGTGCCTTCAGACATTGCAGAGATACTGAAGAACCACATCAGACATGGATTCTCTCCCCATTAAAGACCACAAGCCTGAGAAAATACAAAGTTGAGAAATCTTCAGGTTTTATGTGAAATAAGAGTACAGTGACTAAAAACATGAGGTGACTGCAGCACGTTTGACATGCATTTATTGCATAATGCCCATCAAGATAAAAACATACTAAAAATTATGTGATTCTTCAAAATATTCCATGATGTTAAAAAAGGATGAAGCTTTCTTCTTGAAGTTGCACTCAATAATTTTGAAGGTTGAGTCCATGATAAAGTATTTTCTTCAAGACTGTAGATAACCAAGACTTCCTATGAACATTAAGCTTCTCACACTTACAGATTAACCATGTGGGGGCAATTTACAACTTTCCTTATCTCGTATGACACAACGGAGCCAACTTCTGTGCCCAGTCCCCAAAGAGCTGTTACCATAAATGCCAAAATAAGGGATACAAATGCATGAGTGTCCATATGCACTTGCATACACGTCTGTACGTGGAAATATGCACAAGCCTGATATATCCTATTTGTGACACCACTGCTGACGTAAACAAACAAATGTTCTGGAAAAAAGTAGGAGGCACAGTACCTACATCAAGTGTGATGAAACAACCAGTTTCCATTCACACTAAGCTGTGTGTAAGCAAACAGGATCCCTGCTTTGGGGAGTAATGGTTTTGGCACGACAATAAAAATTATGTACAACGTGGTCATTTCTCAGAGAGCATCCAACACAGAGCTCCCTCCCTCTGGGCACTGCCAGAGGATTCCCCCACAAGAGGAGCCCATCAGGTGGCCCAACACTGCCACTGGGTTATAAGGAGCCAGGAAATTAACTGACTAGAGCTGTTTTTATAGTTCAGTATATAAAAAACCCAAAGTGGTAAGATCCAAATGACTGCCTTCAGCCACAATGGCAGAACAACAACGAAAAAAATGCTTAAAGCACAAAGACTGGTAGTCTTAAATGCCTACTTATTTACAGAGGCAATAGAGCTCTGCTGTAACTGCCATAGCCAGGCACTATATGCCTAGCTCAAATTATACTTAAATATTATGGGTTTAGTTCCAAAGCTTATTCACCTGCTTTTTAGTACGCTGAGAAAAAAGAAAAAGAAAAAAGAAAAAAGAAAGAATTGGAAAAACAATTTATTATTATTGAACAACCAGGCTGTTCTCCTTTTCCAAGGAGACTTTCTCGGCTAAATTACAAGTATATTTATACAGTGTCCCACATACACACACTTCAGACCGAAGTATACAGGCCAACTCAAAACTAAGTATGTATCATGATATACAGATATCACGACTTCCCGGGGACTACCAGCAACCTCCTTGCCTTTTTTATTTCCCTCCCCCCCACCTTTTTCTGCCAGGCTCTCGGGAAGGTTTCCCACAAACTGCACGGCCCGAATGCCCCTCTCCGGCAAGAGCAGAGTGCGGTCCCCGAGCCAGGGGGAACGCTCAGGCCCAAGCGGCGGCAAAGGAGCGAGGGGCAGCGAGAGAGGCGACGGACACGGCTCCGGTTACGCCTCGCCCCGCAGCCTGCGAGCCGCGCGTTGCCCGCGGCGGCGCACACACCGCCCCCCGCGGAGGCGGGGAGGGGCCGCGCACCCGCCCT
>VZTZ01019056.1:684113-740679 GCA_013400955.1 Drymodes brunneopygia
CCATGCTGAAAATCGTGTCAGCTGTATCTCACTCATGGGAGCAAGAGGATTGAGATGCAGGTTTTCTCTAGGCTGGAGGACTGAATACATGAGTTAAAATTTGTTAAGGACGGGTGGGCGATTGTTAAACATTGCCCTTTAGTTCAAGAAGCAATCCGTGATGCAGAAATCCTATCTTACAAAAAAAGCTTTACGTTTTCACACGTATCGATAATGGCGAGTTATACTTTACACGCTGCAACAGTCGTTATTTTTAGCATTTTCTAGCCTGTATGTGCAGCCCCAAGTTGTTCTGTAGCTATCTGCAGATTATATATTGTTCCTGGTGGTATAGCTAACTCTGTTTGCAATTAGGCTCGTCCAATATTTTTTTTATCATAATCCTTGTTTTTCAGATGGTTACATTTTACCCTACTGTGCTGCATACAATTTCCCATACTTGTCTGACTTAATTTTTTTACGTTGTTTTCTTGCATTGGGCAAAAATAGTTCAATTGTTTCTCCAAACAAATTAAAGGAAAACTCTTTCCCACTCTCCTCCCCCATGTTAAAGAAAGAAGTCTTTACAATCAAGTAGCTGAAAACTTGCAGTGTTTTCTTCTGGTAGTGAGAGAACTCAGAAATGAGAGGGATGGCCATCAGAAATCTATTTGAATTTAGTACCATTAGAGGTGGGGATGGAAGGATTGTCATTTTTATATGCTCAATTAGAGCTTTGATGTGAGAGTAACCAGAGATCCAATCCACATTAAATGCCACTGTTTTAGCTGGAGTACTTTTGACATCATCTTCAGAAGACAAGGCTCCACGAGTGGGCTGCAGCAGCAGAAGAGGACAACCTTTCTGAATGTCCCTCCCTATCAGTTGTATTTGGCAGAGAAATTACTTAGTCTTCAGGAAGCTCTTCGACCCTGCCCATACACAGGCAGGCAAAAAAGAGATTAGGGTTAATTCTGTCTATTGAACAGACAGAACAGAATATTACTTTGAAACAACATAGCAAGTAAGGGTAGCTTGCATTTGACAGGGAAAAAATTGGGAAAAAAAACCAAACAACAACACAAAAAAAAAAACCCACCCAGCAAAAAATGGGGTAAAGAGTCCTGGAGAGACAGAGCTTTTCCTCTGACCTCATTTGTCATATCTGTGCAAATCTCTGTAGCAAATAAGCTAACAGTTAATAGGCAATAATCTCATTTACCTCACAGTTGTGAATCATTCTCCTATGCAAAGTGAAACACTGGTTGACTGGGGGGAAAAAAAAGGGAGAAAAAAGCATGTCTTTAATTTTGTGACCATATACAGTCCAATTTAGAATTGCACAGATAATTTTAATTCCAGCATTTCTTATTTATGACAGCTTGATTTTTTGTTTTTCCTAACATCAAACTTTCTTTAACATAACCCAAAATCTTTATTAAACTAATACCTAAATCCATGGGGAAAAATGAGGAAGATCTTTTTAACTTGCTATGGTAGGAACATAAAAGACAGCTCATAGAGCATGGAGTTTATAGTCTCAACATTGACAGAAAGCCCTGGCTCCTCTGTGGCTGAGTTTCCTAGTCAAACTGTGTGGGAGAGGAGATTTAACTACACACATATGCTCAGATCCGCTGAAATTTGTTACAAGCTTCTAACTCATAAGCAAATACATTTTGTCATCTAGGGCCAAAACCCAAAGCCCTTGTTACAAGTATGGTTGTATGCAAAGACCAGTAATTATGTTATTCCTAACTGCTATTCTTTAAAGGGAAGGGACCATCTTCCAGATGGGAAATAGATTTGATAAACACACTTCAGTGCAGATTTTATTCAGCATTACAGCTCTTCTCTGAACCTTCTCCAGTGTCACCACTGCTGCATTGTGCTGACTAGAGCTGGTCTTAATTTTTCAGCAAAAGCTTCATCCATTCTAAACAAGAGTAATACAAGCTTCTGATCATCCTCTTGTATTCACCTTCCTCTCTTTCATTCTTCTGCTTGCTGTTTTGTTCACTACATCAATTTATTCAGTCATTTGATTATTCACTGTGATCTGCAAACCTTTCCTGATGTGAAATTCAGCATTGAGATAAGTTTTAAATTATTTTTAGTTTTTAATGAAGTTTAGTTGAATTTCCTCTCTTTTTTTTTTCTTTTTTTGCCTTAAATTAACAGGAAAAATTCAAAATCTGAATGCAGCCATGTTTTCTTGGTCAATACAGTCATATATTGTCAATGTTCTTTTTTCTTACTTTTTCTACATACCATAGTTCTAAAAAAATTGGTACACTGGGTGAGTAAAACTAGCACTTGCAGGTGTGTTTCTAACTGGTTTTTAAATAAATAAAGCTATTTTTCCATAAGGTGAAAGGTTATGAACAAATTGTTGGTAGCTTATGAACTTGGTAGGCCATTCAGGTATGGCTACTGTCTCATAAAACTCTACCTGCAGCTTATATGCATAAAGAAGAATGGTTTATGTGCATCTGCTGACATCAGGGCTATATATAACGCAGCTGTTGGTGCACAAAGTCTTTTTCATGAGCAGCTGCATTTACTCTGTAGAATCACTTTGCCCACCTTTATGGGGAATTGAATCCCCACTTATTCATTAACCTTCCCAAACAGGTTTAAATATGGTCTTTGTGAAACCAATAAGATTTTTGTTGACACAATATATGCCTAACTCAAACCCACAAAAAAAACCAAAAGGAAATTTAAAACCATGTAAAAATACTCCACTATCTTAATCTTCTTCAGGATTCAGGAGACCTGTTGAGGACTTCTGGTTGAAGCCTCAGCTCCAAGTAGGGCAAATTTTGAAGATCTGCCAGGTTTTCCAGGGCCATTACCACATGATTTTTACTGTCTCTATAGCCTCTCTGTACTACCCATTCCACAATCTGAATACATTTGTGAGTTTTTCTTTTCCCATGATGTCTAATTGGTCTGTTCCAGCTTATGCCTGTTGCTTCTCACAATGAAAAGGTTACTGTGGACTTTCTAAAAGGCTCCGTCTTCTCTATATCTGCCCATTAAGAAGCTGAAGAGAACATTAACATTTACATCAACCTTCTCTTCTTCAGACTAGTGGCCTGACCTTCTCTGTCTCTCCTTGTACATCATGTGCTCCAGCACCCTCTCCATCGTGGTGGCCCTTTTTTATGTCTGTGTCTTCCAGATATGGTCTCACAAGTACTCCATGGATGGAAATAACCACTTTTCTCAACCTGCTGGCTATATTTTTGCTATTGCAGCCAAGGATGCTGTTGACCTTCTTTGTTGCAAGGTCACTGCTGACTTACCTGCTGCTTACCAGGACCCCCAGATTTTTTTTTGGAAATCCTTTCCTGTCGCTTTAGCCTCCAGCTCGTAAAGCAATGGCTATTCTGTACCAGATGCAGGATGCAGCACCACCACTCACTGGACTTTGTGAGGTTCCTGCCAGCTCATTTCTCCAGTCTGCTGAGGTCATCCAGAGCATTGACAAGTATGTCCCACTTCGCTGTGATCTGCTGTTCATCTCATCACTGAAGTCACTGACCAACTATGTTGCCAGTCACAGTATTCACCCTTGAAGAACATTGGCCACCAGCTCCTGCTGATCACAGCCCTTGAGATCATTGGTCCAATCATATTCTACCTTATCTTCTACTTACCCTAGTTCATACCTCTCCAATGTGGTTAAAGGAGGTCTATGGTTGATTGTGTCTAAAGCTTTGTTAAAGTCAAGGTAAACAACATCAGCTGCTCTCCACTTCTCCTCAGATTCACTTATCTCATAATAAAACAAGTCACATTGGTCAGGCAGAATTTGCCCTTTGTAAATCCTTGCTGCCTGCCCCCAGGCAGCTTATTGCCTTTCACACACCTGGAGAAGGTGTCCAGGAAGATTTACTACTTAATCCTCCCTGACTGAGGTCAGGCTGGTTGGCCTGTAGTTCTTTGGATCTCTCTCCTAGAAGATGGACTTGACATTTGCCTTTTTCCACCTTCTCCCATCACCACTACCTTCACTCACTGCACCACCACACCACCCCCCTGGCATGACACACACCCTACAGTTCCTACAACTACCGTGACCCTCTGACCTCCCTTCACATCTCCAAATTATTGCTGATTATCCTGCTTCCATTAGCCCTTTACCACAGTCTGCCCTTTCAAAATAACACATTGACTTGCATGGCTTCCTTTAAAGCATCTGGGATCTGGCTCAGGTTCTTCAAGGACTTGATACAGTGATTTGATACAGTGCTACAACAGCCTCATTAAGAGCTTGCAGTGAAGAGCATATCCTATGCATATAGTGCTTATGTGGTTAGAAAATAAGATTTTTTTCCTAGAAAGACTATAGAGATAAATATAATTTTTGCACCTCAAATAACAAGCTCTTTACTAAAAAAAGTGCTTAATTAAACATCTTGTTGTATGTTTATGCCTTATTAATTCAATAAGCTGCTTCACATTAGTATTTTTTAAAAATAAAATAATCTTGAAAAGCTTAATACGTTTTTAATACAAAAACATCAATCAAGATAAATAAAATATTTGGAAGAAAGTTATGAATGTATAGGCTAAGAATAAGAATTTTAATTGATATTTGTTCAAATATTTTTATACTAGAATAAAAGGCTCATTTTACTCATGCTACTTTGGTAAACAATTAGTACTAAGACAAAATAATGTTCAGCTGAAGGAAATACACCTGTAGAACTAAAGCACAACTACTATAATTATACCACCAGAAGCGTATTTATTTGTCTCATACTGTAATGTCATACCAAAACACTTGCCTTTTTACCTTACTGGATGCACCTCCATTTACCTAGCCCACTTGTTTTTGTCACTTTCCTTCAGCTATGTGTAATAATTGTGACCACATGAAGTGCTGGATCAGACAAGGAAAACCTGCCTCTAAAGTTCTTCTTGAACTCTGAGGGGACTGCGGAGCAGGTGACACCAAATTCCAACTCTGAGAAAAGGGGTAGTGCCTGCTGGATGCTCCTGGACAGCCTGCTGGAAATGGCCCTGCTTGAGCAGGGCCAGATGATCTCCAAAGGTCCTCTTCAGCCTCAGGAATTCTGTGGCTCTGTGATATTTTTGTGGAAAAAAATTCTTTATGTTATTCTCCTTTATTTCACACTGCTCTCGCAACTTCTGCAATTGTTCTTTTCTTTAACCGCCTATTTTTTATGCCTTATGCCCTTATTTTCTCTTTTATTTTTGTTTTTGCTAGTCTTTTATTCTCAGTGTCTCCCATATTCTCGTCCTGCAGCATGTGTTCAACAGTAGTTATGCTGTGATATATTCTGTGTATTCATGCAGCCTATTAAAAAAGACACTGCCATCCCTCCTACTGAGGATTAAAAAAGCCCAGCTCACCCCTGTACTCTGCCTTTAACCAAAAAGGTAAACAGCCCTCGAGCATACACATTAAGGGGCAGAACTGAGCTACTTATAAGAAATAGAGGCAGAAGTGTTTCATTATGGTTTTGCTGGTTAAAAAACAGTGTTGTCTTCCTCTTGTAATTACACTGTTGAATATGTTAACTTACCTTTTGTTTAGAATTGTGCAACACTGTCTTCTTCCCTTGATTTCCTGCACTTGAATACACAAATTTTTGTACCTTCACAAGATTTTCATATTGAAGAGCATTGTTGAGGAAGGGTATAATTAAAGGCCATCCCACCATTACCAAGGGGAGATGTGCACAATTAACAAGCCCCCTTTGTGCTGCTCTCTTTGGGATGTGCTCTGAAAATTGATTCTAAGGCAGGTTTACTAATTTGTAATTAACAACTACTTCTCATTGTTGACCATATACGTTAGAAAACTTTCTTCCTAAATCATGAGCATGCAACCCTACGTGACTCTACATCTATGTTGAAAGTACTTTCTAAATTTACTATTAAAATGATTACACCTTGAGTCTGATCAGCCTCTGCTCACCATTGGGCACTTACTATGTAAATCTAAAGTTATGTACACATGTAAATTTACCAGCTCATGTAAGCAGAGTCTAGAAGATAGAAAAAAAAAATTAGAGTGATAGTGAAGCATGCTTTTAACTGGCAAAAACTAAGCATGTCTGTACAAGCAACAAATTTCATGCAGCACACTTAAAATCTGCCTCCCTCTTTTGCAGTTCCTAATGCCATTGTGAAAGAAATGAAATTAAGATGGAAAGATGACAGTGATTTAGTCACAGAACCAGTTAAATTACTTTCCAAACTGGAGGCCACAGATAGCTTTTTGATTTACAGATAGCACAGAAGCTTAATCTTAGAAATTTTAACTGAAGTAAATAAAGTCCAAAAAGTAAAGTAAATTTAAAGAGTCTGGCTTCACTTCAAGAGAGAGTTAAGAGTTTTAAGTTATACTTATGTGAATTCAGACAATCAGATTCTTGCTCTTTTTTTTAATCATTAGGTTTATAAAAATTTATTTTTATTATTAAAACAATTACATTTTCATTAGAGCTTCCCACGCTCATGTTTTTTGTTTGATTTCCAACCCTAAACCCTAAAATAACAGAATTTTTGTATGGAATTATTTGACTCTAACAAACATTAGAAAAAAGCATTGTCCTTGAGCTTTTTGGACTGTGTGGTAGGGCAGAGGTTTTCCATTCTCTGAGATTACCTCCATTTCACCCTAATGGCGTGGCCTCTGAAAACTCCTTGACATCAGTTTCATCTGACTCACCAGAGGCATCAGGAATGGGGAACAGTCGTTCTTGAAGACTGACCAAAAGAGTGCAGAATGACCCGAACAGCTGAAGATTTCCCTAATCAGTTTTGGACATCTGTCCTCTTTCCCCAAACTGCTCCTTGGATTTGCAGACTCTGGTGGTCTCCTTGAACTGCCTTACCTGCTTTAGAAATAGATACTATTGCCACGTGAACCTCCACATGTAGGCTGAGATGACACATTGTTCACAATAGAGCAAGACATTCTGTGAGTTTCTTTCTCCTTTCTTGCGTCAGGAGCAAAAGATAACAGCCCTGAACTTTAAATAATCACTGGTCATCAAAATTGTCACCTCACCAAAAAGAGTCTCTTGCACACTCAAGGAGACAGCTCTATATCAGTGAAAGATAGTTCACATTTCTGAAGTTGTGATTTTACCATAGCACCTTCTCACCTCTCTGTTTTTTTCTAGACAGAGGTTTTGGTTTCTCTACACATGCCTGTCATCCATTAAGTATGGCTCATCAGGAAATAGTAACATTAGTAAAAGTCAAGGCTGAAGAAGGGAGAGGCTACAATTGTATTAAATTTTTACATTTTTTCTTGTGCTGTCCCACTGCAGCTATTCCACTTTTAAGTTCTCAAATACATTTGTAATAATTATAGCAAAAATTTAAAATATTAGACAGTAAAGATGTTTCATTCATAAAAAAAATTGAAGACGAAAGAGAATAAGAGAGAAATTGATACACTAGCTGAGGGCTCGTATTTGCAGTAAGACAAAACATGCTTGACTAGCTGCTTCAAAGATGATGCAAACGTACCGAATGGTTTGGAAAAGCACAATTTGTAATCATGTGTGTACGTACACACAACTTAACCAACTCAGCCATACCATTGTCTGGTGAGTCCAACCTGACAGCGAAGGTAATGGGCTCTGTCAATAGCTCTGCTGGCACTCTTTAAATCAACAAGTGTTTTGCAAGAGCCACTGTAGCCCTAAGGTTTCAAAGAGAAGCGATGTAAAGCTACTCCTCCTCCCCCACCCTTGCAGTCCTCTCTGTGCTGTCCCTCTCAGAAGGCAAGTTACAACCTAAGCTTTCCCCTTCTCGTTTTGATGCTTACACTTAAGAAAGATCCTGCAGTAGACAATTCAAGTATATTTGATGAGATTCTTGTAAATACTGTGCTTGCTGAGATGCAGGCTTCCAGAACAAGTTGTCCTTCGTGTACTCCTCTACTAAGTCTCAGCCATATGTTTACCAAAGGGGAAAAAAAAAAGTCCTATGAAGGACAGACGGAACTGAGACAAAGGTGCCCATCAGAGAGAACCAAAGTATTAAGAGGAATTTAATTTTTTTTAGAAAAACTATCAGATTCTCTCTTAGTTTAAATACAGCTGGGTTGGTTAAATATATACCCTGAATCCAGAAAAAAAAAAAAGTAACAACAAGCTCATGAGGCTGAAAGAGGTCAAGAGGCCATCTGTGTCCACCCCCCTCCTTTAAGACAGGATGATCAACACCTGTCTCACTCCTAATAGATCGGTCTAACCTGTTCTTAATGACCTGTAATGAAGACATCTCAGCCTCCCAGGCAGCTGCATTGCTTTAAACTTCTCACTGTAAGTTTTTCTAGTGCTTAAACATGGGGTTTTTTTGCTGCAGTTTAGCCCTTTATCTTTTCCTCAAATCTACCATACATATGGAAATTTTTTTCCCTCTCTTTTTGCTATCCTCACCCTCAAACAGAGTTGCAGCAGTGTTTCTCTTCAGTCTGTTACTATCCTGAGCAAAGCCAGTTCCTTCCCTCTCTCTTTCCGGGGTGCGTTTTGCCGGTCCCTGCTCACTCAAGCTGCTGTGGGCTTTCTGTTGGTACAGAGAAATGAATTAATTTTTGATACTGAGCATACTGCTTAGTTTGGGGCCTTAGTGATGCTGGAAGCATTACTTTGCCATTGCCGTAATTTGCCATGCAAGCTGTATGTCACTTTCCACATCCCAGTAATTATTTTATTCCTCCCCTACCCCTCCAACAATATGGCTTTGCTCACTGTTGTTCAGAGATCAGATCTACCATCCTAACTTTAGGATTCCCCAAATTTTAAAATGCAGTTTAGTACGTTATTACATACATTGCATCGATATAAAGACATACCCCACTTCAGAGGAAGATTTTTTCCCAGCCATTACTTAAACAAAAATTGAAAAAAGAAATCTAAAAGAGCTATTTAAAGCACAAATATTTGTACATTTTGGCAAAATCAAGACTGTAAATCAAAGCATAATAAACAAACAGCACTGCTAGTGCTTGTGAGCAAATCTGGCTGAATTTTTCAAACATGATGGCACATGCATTATTTTCTGTGCTGTCTGTATTTCTACAAATCAAGATGGAGAATATCAGAGAACCATCAGAAAACTACAGAAAAGGATCAATAACACCTCATTATAGTCTTAAGACAAACATTTTGATATGCAGGGGAAAAAAAAAACCTTTCAGGATGGAGAAAGATACTACTTATGTCTGTGAAACTGAGATGGTCACATTTGCTTAGGTATTCTGTTCATAGCTGTGTACTTTTCTAAACAGGTCACATAACTATAGGTTTAAACACAGGGCACTACACTTCTAATGTAGCAGCGATTACCTCTTGAACACGGTCCCATTTTGCTGAGGACTGTACAAGTTTACTGCAAAAAGGTTTTCCCTGGCCAAACATTGCAAGCTAAATACCAGATAAGGAATGGGTGGACTGGAGGAAAAAAAAACCAAACCAACAGAAAAACCACCCCAACCCAACCTACAAGCCCCATCCCCACCCTGCACCTAGAGACTGGAGTTAAGGGGAACAATGAAAAAACTGGCCAAGTACAGGGTTTGGTATGATAGAGAGGTGTCCTACTCCAGCAGCTGCTAAACTGTTGTTGAGTCACTTGGTAGAAACTAGAGCAGGGTAAACAATGCAACAATTCAAAAAATTCAGGAGACACCCTTAGGTAAGTGATTTGGCAAATATATTTAGCTTTGCTGGGGATACTCACTGAGACTTCTTACGTGCCTAAGCACCTTGCTAATCAGGAGGCTGTTTAAGCTATTTGGAGTCAGAAACTGAAATGTGTTTGTTTGAAGCTGGTGGGCCTGGTTTTAGCTGGTTCTTACAAGACAAAATCGTGTATAATACAGTATGCCTTCCAAACACGCATTTGGTTGAATTTATTTGCTACAGATGTATTTTTTTTTAAGATTGTTTTTCATACTCATTATTGTAAATCCATGTATTTTCTCTTTTTCTGTTAAAATGATATAATTTTTTTTCAAAATCAATCCAACATGTCACTATTCATTAAATACTTACAATTTTGAAGAAAAGCATGTCTGCAAGTGAAAAAAGCTTTTTTTAAAAAATTACTTAAATCTCGTCCCCTATTTTGATAAAATCTTTCATTTTCTTTGAATAACAATCACAGAGGAGGAACCCTGGATTGTGACATGTAGATCAAGCTCTATTCAAGGAAAACAACTTATAATTGAGTATAATTTGTGAATAATTTTGAATGTGTTGATATTCATAAATATAAAAACTTTTCATACACATGGTTTGATTTTCCGTACTGGCTATCTTACATGCAAATTTTAGTTTGTAATCTACCCATAAAAATGAAGTAAAATATTACACATTCCTATTAAATTGATTACATGCCTTTTCTATGGAGGAACAGCTTGTGATGTTATTCAGGAATTCTCTTTGATTGATTAAAGTGCGTTCAGTTCCACAGTCTTGCTTAACATCCCCTTCACAGACACATTTTTTGTGAACACTTGCAAATTTTGGAGGAGTAAGAAAATGCATTGGTTAGAGAATTATATTTCTGTTTAAATATAAGGCCTCCACAGCTATGTAGTAATAAATTGCAATTTACTCATTGTGTGAGCTTATTTTCCTAATATTTTCTCACTGTTCTGTCAAAAACTAGAAGAAATAAATTATAATCACAGAGATCAGGGAGAGCATGAGCAGGGAGTAGTAGGCTTGCCTATGTCTAATGAGCCTTCCTAATTCACATAACTCAAACAAGAAAATCAAGTGAGCTGGCAAACCCCAAACAATGGAATGAAGAAGTAATGCAAGAGTAATTTCTAATTAATGCTGTTTATTTTGTAGAAGCAGAGTATTTAAACTCCTGGAATTTCATCTGAACACCACCATTCAAATATGTTGCTTTTAAAGCCTATATATATCACTTCTAATACAATGCATTATATCTAGAAATGTGCCTATATACACATTATAGACATAAAATTATGTCTATAAAATCACCAGCTGTAACTATTCATAGCTATTGTAAGTAAACATGCTGAAGTCAAGGCAAAAAGACAAAGTAATAGAAGTTAGAGAAGAAAAGATAAAAACATGAATTTCTGAGCAGATAAAATTCTAATAAACAAGGCCACTTTCAAGAAGTAATTTCTTCTCTTTTCATGCACCATGCCAGTATGGTGACTGGAGTAACAAATTCTGGAAATGAAATGCAAATTAAAGTGAAACTGAAAATCAAGTTGTTTCTTAAACAAGGAAATGTGCATACATTTTAGATATCCCATAATCCATAACCAAATCATGACTGAATTGCTACTTCAGAGCAAGTGGAAAGGTTTATTGCAAAAAAAAAAAAAAANAAGAAGAAAAGAGTTTATGGAAAAAAAAAAAAAAAAAAAAAAAAGTTAGATTCCTGAATAGTTAAGGTATGGAAATATCTCTTTATACCTGCAGCAATCTCAAACTTCATGTTTCTCTAAGACCTACCTATAATCCAGATAGAAACACATGAGAAATTCCTGTAGAGAATGCAATAAAGATAGAACCTACACCAAAATATGGCTTGATTTTCTTGAAAAAAAACCTGCCAAAAGGCACAATGTGAAGGTTCAGCCCTACACAGTGTTTTGTAAATGCAAGTATTATTCTAAATACAAGCAGAAAGGAACCTCGCCCTAGCTCAAATCATAGTGTCTGCAACTACCACTTACTGCAAAAAATAAAAAGAGGACAAGAACACTTTGTAGTTCTTGTGTAACTGGTTCACACACAGGTAGGTAGAAATCTGCATCAAACCCCTGCGTCAGCTGTTTTTCCTACGAGTCCTGTGTGTTACCCTTTCCTTGCCCCATGAAATGGGGTGGAACTGCAGGGCTGACGTCACTTAGAGCAAACTAAGTCGTACAGCAGTAAAAGTAGACCACAGGCAGCCTTTCTTTGGCTATACCCTATGCTTTTTTCCAGGCAGCAGCAGTCATCTCACTGTGTTGCAAGCTCTTCCTATTGATACTGCTCCTTACTGCGTGTTCTAAGGAGGAAATGTTGCAACGAGCAAGGCAATGGAAGCCAAACAGCTTGCAGTGTAGCAGCTCCAAACTGGAGGCTGAAAATCCCCTAAACATACTAGGTTCTTATTAAAAAGCACAGAACAGCTGTACTATTTCACAGTCAACTGCTGTGTTTTATACACCAGTAATCAAGCCCTACTGTCACATCCAAACCCCTGTGTGCTTGGAGGTCCCAGATGCAATAGGTGTTCAGGTATTGTGCGTCAGGAAAGACTTAAAGCACTGAAGGTACTTGTAAATACTTCAGGTCCTTGTAAAACTTCTGAACAAAACCACTATGGAAGGCAAACTTTCAAAGCTGACAAAAACTAGCAATCCCAGCATGGTTTTAATTGTAGAAAAAGCAATACAAACATTCAGCTTTTAGAAAACAAAAAAACTACTTTGGACCTCTTAGCCAACATAATGAGATGTTATGTTACGCTTGGGTCATGGTGTCCATTTTAGTCCAAGGCAGGATTGAGGTACACCTCTTGGATTGTCACGTGGACAGTTTCTAGTGGGGTATTCTTGCCCCAGCTGCACTCCTTTAAATCAACCCTTACCTTTATCATATCTTCTCTTGGCCTTTACTTCCTCTTTCACTGGGACCGTTAAAAAATCCCCAGGCTCCCTTTTCAACAGAGGAGCTACTTTCTTTTCCATCTTGACCAAGCGTGGCCAGAGGGGAGGCAACAAGGGGGGGAGAACATGATCCCAGGGGTGGCTGGAGCTTGGGATACCTGCCTCAGTAGGTGCTGGCAAGGGCCATGTGGTTCCCCACCTCTCCACAGCCAGTCCTCAACCTCAGCAGTTCCTCACAGGCATCAGGAAGAAAACAATTGCACTGCTGTCAATTCAAAGCAATAGTTATGTGAGGAAACAACACAAAAGCAATAAACATTCTGATGTTTACTTCTTTCTTGCTTTTTAAAAAGAAAGCAAATGTTGCTTTTTTTTTTGTGAAACTTCTTTTCTTGAAACCTGGACACCAGTTTGTTGGGAGGAGGAGGTTGGGGGAAAAAGAAGTCCCTACCCAATGGTAACAAAGGACAAACCCCCCTTGTCTGCTGCAGGCAATGCATTTCATCAGAAGCCACATAAGACTGAGTACCAGGCAGCTGAACACCAGAGACAGCAGCCTCAGCAGTCAGTACCAACAAGCGCCCATTTTGTCTTCCCATATATGAACAGGCCTGAAATGAGCATTAAAAAAACATGTCTGATGATAATGGGCCTGATGCACAGAGATGGAGCTCACAGCAGCAAAACTTACTTTGCAATTTCCTTGTAACTCCATAGAACATTTTCTGTAAGCAATTAATTCACTTACCAACTAATTAGCTGTTCAACACCTTTAAAACTTAGGTCCTCATTGCTGTAAAAAATTAACAAAGTACTAATTCTGTTTGTTGAAGTGAATTTCCCGCAAAGTAATGACTATTTTCTTTGGACTTCAATTCCTTAGTTAATTTGGTTGCACGAATTAAGATGTAGAAGCTTCATGAAGAATATAGTTAGTTGAAGTCTCTACAGAGTTTTTTTTTTAAGGAATACAAAAATTTCTGTTTATGTAGCTTTGTTTGGGAACCTAACATTTACTGAGATAAATGGTAAGGTAATTATATTCAATGTTACTGAAAGAAAATGACAGAGAACGTTATGTAATCGTTCTATTTCTGCAAATCCATGTTTTTTAGTTGCTAGTCTGCAATCTGTATTTTACCCAGTAATATCCCAATTTCCTCCCTAAGACAAGCTGCAAATTGAGTTTATAGTTTATTTTAATATTTCCTGCCATCAAATTATATGGATAAGAAATCCTGTATATTCATGCTATAATCACATTTCTGAAGAAGAAAAGAATATACGACCTGCAGTATAATACTGTCATGCAAATGGATTTGAGTCTCCCTATCTTAGCTTGCCCAGACTTTGAAATCTTTTAAAGTAAACAACATATTTTTTTAGGTTAGCTGGAGAATGAACTTAGAATCTTCACATGGAAAACTGAAATATCATCTTTCAAAATGAACAAAATAATGGAGAGTTAAAAAAATATCTTCATTTAACATGGTTTTGCTTAGAGTTCCATTAAGAAATGAAGAACAGTTCTCCAAGCCCTTCACTGAAATACTACAATATAACTTGAGACACAAAACAGATATTTGGTTTTTACTAAGCACAAGTTTTGTGACATGAATGTTTAATTTCATTACAAGATGAGGATGAAAGTCAAAGAAAGAATTATAGCTACATTAAATTTCAAAAGGAAAAATAACCAGTCACTCTGTGGAAAGGAGAATATAGGACAAGAGAGCAAGGTATTTTTATGAGATTGGTGAAAGTACTTTGATACCCTAAGAAAAAAATGTTGAAAATTGGTATGAATAAGTAAAAGTAAGGGGAAACATAGTGGGACCATCATAACCCCAACTCCAAGCAAACAATAAAAACAAAGTGAAAAATATTGAATTATATCATAGATAGGCAGTTGATAGAGGGATTTAGAACTGGTATTTATGTAGTTTTAACACAGTCAAAATAATTATTATACATCCAGCAAAGCACAAAAATTGCACATTCATTGAAATTTCTTCCATTAGATACTTTTTACAGCAAGAGAAAACACTTGTTACTTCTAATACTAGATGGTCTGCAAAGAACAGGGTACAATCTGGGGAAATTAATGCAATGATGGTCAAGATTTAACAGTTGGTAATTTCAGGGTAGTTGAAACTTTAAGGTGATCTGTTCTCCTGTCCTCAATGCTTTCTGAAAATCAGGTCCCTTCTGATATTTTGTCAGAAACTGGGGCACACAGAATAACTAGCAACTTGTTAAAACTGTGGCCTGAACATACCTTCAGGAAACAGATAACTGCACAAAGTCTGATGAATATTTTGACTGACTCCTGTGAAAATTTTGGGCAGAGGCAGAATACAGTGGAATGTCCAACAATGAATATTAACACATAAGTCACACCTCCTCAAAAGAAAAACTAAAATGCGGCATCTTTTCTGATAAAACTATGAAGAAACAAAAGTCCAACTTATTTATGAGATGAAGAAATAACCTCCTAGTGCATCAGAATAATCACTAACAAGCAAACCCGTATCAGATGTATAGAATGTTTTGGGAAAGTACCAAACTTAAAGCCCAATATCTTTTAGTGTGACAACCTAACCACAGTGCTGTGTGATGCTGACACATTCCTTTCTGACCATATTACCATGATAAGTTGGTGCAATTAATACTAATAACACAGGATGCAGTGGTGCTTTAATTTCTGTAGAGCATTATAAAACTACAAAGTGCTACATGCTGTATTTTTATTACTACTTTTACAATGCTCTATTTTTTTCAGCCAGAAAGCTGCAGGTAAATCTTTTTAAGATACCTGTGTATAGGATATCCACAACAATCAAGACTGTTGTCCAGAAAAGGTAAGATACAACTGTTCAAAGGTATTTGAATATGTTCTGGAGAAAGTTAAGACCAGAAAGAAGGAATATAAGGCCCTGTATTTGGGTCTACTCAAAATCTTCCTTTTCCCTTATCCTTGCATCAAGTGTCTTTTACAGCCCGTGGTCTGGACTTGTAGCCACATGGGTGCCTACTCACAAAATTAAAAGTCAGAAACTACGAGGGAGTATTCTGGAGAACATTTATCTCTCTATGTACATTTTCCAGACTCATAATGAGTAACCTCATAAAGGAAATGCTCAAGTGCTTTGATTTGTAATGCAAGGCAGCAGATCAGAAAAGAAAATCATTGTCTCAAGTAAGGTGCAGCAAGAATCTGAATACACCTGAAAGAAATATCAACTGCTTAAAAAAACTGATGATACAATTTTATTTAAAATGCTTTGAAAATAAAAGTAACACCTGTAGTCCCCAATCTGGTTGCTCTCATGAAATAATAGCTGGGCCTGTTTCACAGGTTTGTGTGATGGTTGGTGATGTGTCTCGTTAATCTTCCATAAAGAGTGACTTCAACCTGACTTATATGGCTTGAAAGCCATTTAAAGCCATCTTTAAAAACCAGAAAGGTAAGCAGTAAGAATGTGAGTTTATTTAGCTTTCTATGAGCTTAAGGAGGTTTATAAACTGGTTTCATCTCATTTAGCAGCTTCATTAATACAATGGCAGAGCATGTTGTAAACAACATGCTAATCACATCACATAATGCTAAAATGAGAGAGTCTGATGGCATTAATGAGAATGGAGATAGTATGAAAAAACCAAACCAAAACAAAAACCAGAGACAATGAAAACAGTGTAAGAAAATACAGTAACAAGCTTTGGAAATTATTATAGGGAGACCATAGGCAAAGCCAGTGAAGGGAAGGCAGAGCAGCAGGAACTGACGTTCCCAGGCAGCCCTGCAGGTGACACCAGACAGCGATTTGGAGGTGGTTTCACAACGTGATGCAGTAGCACAAAAACGATGTAAAATTCAGGCTGCTACTGTGGTATTTCTCTTCTAATAGAGCAGAGAAAGACACTCCTGCTAGCTAAATCTGGCTCAGTTTTCACTCCCAGAAGACATGCAGCACGCTGGCATAGATTGAAACAAACTGAAATGAAGGGTAGAAAGAGAAAAAAGGTCTCAAAGGTTGCAAGGAGAACATTCAACTCTAAAGAGGTTTTGAAATTTCCCCTTCACAAATGTTACAAGAGGCAAAGTTTGGAAACATTAGATAAAACATGACGGAGGGAAATGAAGAAGGGGGTTGACAATGCGTATATTTTTTGATTGAGTCAATTCATTCCAGCCAGAAACCATTCAAAGTCTCTTGCAGAAGAATGGTGGCAAATTAGAAATGGGTTGTCATTCTCTCTGCTAGTCCCATGGAGAAAGGCTTCATGTTGCTGTGGCCTTGTGCCAAATGACATCTCCATCAGTCACAACAAAAGAGTCAAGATCTGAAAGGAGAAGATGAGCAGCTTCTCTTCAGATGTATGTGCTCTCAATAATTCTTAAATTATTTCATGAACAATATTCATCATGAGGACCAGGGGCTCATTATCTGCATTTTTCACAAGAATTCTGACCAACATTTTAATAATGTGCCATTCTGAAAGCTGACAAATCATATTAAAACATTTGAAGTGTAAAGCCACAAACTTCGCTGTTTAGTAATGAGCATCGCTGCCATTAGACTTTGGTACTCCCTCATCCTGCCAAAGCTTCCTTTAAATTGTGTTGTTGCTGACTCTGTTTCAAGACTTTTCAGCTCTTCTCTCTCAACCCGTGCTTCAGGTAATGGCTGCTACTGGCAAATGTCTTGAGGATGGGCAATTCCTGGCCTAGTTTCTAATAAATACAACAGCAGTTACTACAGACCCAGTAGGGTTTGTGTGTACTTCTTCTTCAGTGCTGCTGTTACTCTCTGAAACTTTGGAGTAGTCATGTTGTAATAAAAACCACTCTTCCTTATGCAGAGGGAGAACCCTAAAACTTCATTAACAACATTTTTTTTCCTTTCTGAAGGGCTGAAACCAAAACAACATGCTTCTCATCCTTAATTTTATGCACTCAGATTTGAAAATGGTGACTCACCAGAATTAAAAGGCAATGCAACTCTGTCTTTTGAGCCAAGATAGAGAGACTCATCTGCTGCATAAATCTTGGGATCCTACTAGAAAACAACATAAAAGTGGAAATGCTCAGCCCAGCCAGCATACAAAACAGTATCAGAGATTGCTCATCATCACATATTTAGGATTCCTCACTCCTCAAAACCTTTTCCTCTGGCTGTTACCCATGATGTTTGAAATAAGCACATGCACTTGGCTCATCCCTGATTCTCAACCAGACTGCCTCCTGCACGGCATCTCCAGTTGCTGCTGGGCCTCAAACAGCATCCCCAGGACTCCACCCTGCCAGGCTGTGGCCCACAGGATTTCTTCTGTGCTCCAGTTTTGGGCTGTATCTAATGAGTTCTGCCCAAACACAGTAGTACAAAAAACAGAGCTCTGGCACTGTGGGCAACAGCGTGGTCCTCTGAGACTGAGAGAGTGAAAAGGACACGAGCCATCCCACCTCCTGTCAGCTTCCTGATACCTGAGCAGGCTCCCACGTGTTCACATACCTGCCTGCATGCACACATAGTGTGATAGCCATTCAAAGCTGGAAAAAAAGGTGACGAATGAGTTCTGATGTCTTTCCTCTCTAAAAGAGGGCCATTTCATGCACTGTTATATGCACTGTGTTGGCAGAATCAATGGTGAGCATCATCCTGTTTACAAATCAAACCAAGATTGTTTTCCTAATTACATTTACATCACTTTGGTTTTTAAATTTTCTTCATAAACAGGGCATGTATTCTGGAATGACACCAAGGATTTTCTAATGACACAGAAAATAGGCAGATAACTTTGCAGCAATATTGACTTGTGATGCTTGTGTGCAATAAAAAAAGGCTTTTTTCATCAGGGCTTTGCATACAGTGGATTCCAAAACAAGACATGAAGCAATGAGAAATTGTTTATGAAGTATACTTTTATATTAATAATTGGGGGGGGGGAAAGGCAAAAAATAAACAAAAACAAATTTTAGTTAATGATCTTTACTTTTGTTCTAAGCTTTTCTGACACTAGCTCAGCCTCCCCCACTCAGCCTCTCCTTGCACTGAATTCTGCCTGATCGCATGGCCACAAGTGAAAATGAGATCAAATGACGCAGAAAACTAAAATTGAACTTTAACCCCCACTTCTTCTCACCAATTATTTCACCCATGCACTCGCAAGAAAAAAAAATTCAAATATGAAGCAGAAGTCATTCCCCCACAAATAGTGAAGTCAAAAAAAACCCAATCCAGACCAAAAAAAAAATCCCCAGACAAACCAGCAAAAACGTTTACTTTGACACAAAGACTTTCCTTTTTGCAGAGTTCTGCCAGGCAGATTATCTGCAACGAGAAGTAGAGCATTTAGAATGAAGAGCAGAAATAGAAATGTAGGCGTGGAGACTGCTAGCTCAGAAGAGTCTTTTGTCTGGCGATACTGTGACTAAAGATAATCTTTGTTTATCTTGTATGTTTAACTTGTGTCTTGTATACCCAAAGTGTTGGAAAAAAAATGTGGAATTACAAGTGAGTAACTGAACAAACCCATAACACAGGGTATAATTTCTAGGCATGGTGAAGGCAGGAAAAACAAACTCAGCAGTTTTTATACTGTATTTATTCTCTTTTTTCTTTATAAGCACTCCCAGACTTGTGGCACAATAATGTTACAATTAAAGCATACTTTGACTAACAATTTCACAGCAGAATGGAATGAATTATGTGACATTACTAACACAGCAAAGCAGAGCTGCAATGCACCCTGGCTACGCAAGTACGGCTTACAGCTAAAACTTTACAGAGATGAAGGAGTAAGCTCAAGGCTGCCGAAAACTGAATAGGATTTAGGTATTTAGTGTCACCCAATCAGTGAAATATGATTAATGAGTCTGGAGGAGTACACTGCTTTTTAGTCTCCAAAGCAAGGCGGACATGGGGGGAGATGTGCTGGAGCTCTTCAGCGATAAAAGCCGCAGCAAAATTCTGCACAGTTAAACTACGCGTTCAGTTGCAGCTGCTTATTTCTCCTCTGTGTGATTAGAGCCTCCCATTTCCCTCATTACAGGCTTGATATTATTGAAGCAAAGCCAACAGCAAGTTAGCAAGCCAGCAGGGGATCAAATTGATTATACAGTTAGCTGTGGAAAAACTGAAATTCTTTATTAAGGGGAAATGAAATACAGTTAATTTATGCTTCAGCTGAACCCCTCCCACACTACACTTATTCTGCTGGTACTCTGAATTTTCTCTGATGCTACAAGACTGCTGAGAAATTACAAAAGCTTTATTGATATAAAAATAAGTCAAGCCTTCAATATTTTTTAAAGGATTTTTATATTACTAATTATCATAATTCAGTATATAGGACAACAGGGCATTAAAGGCAAAAAGAAAGGAAGATGGAAAGCATTTGGGTTTAGGTAGACTGGAAGATTTGCTATCTCTCTTTAGCTGGTGTTACAGAGGCAGTCCACAAGTAAATGTAAACATTACCTTATCAGTAAAGCAGCAACTCAATTTTTGTGGTATTTCAGCTGTAAATCTGTTTCCCAAAATGAAGAAAATAATCATTTGGGACCAGAAGTAATTTTTTGAGAATAAGAACAGGCCTGTTAGTTTATTTCTGACAAGGACGGACTGTGAGATAAAGCTTGTTTCTAAAATGAAAACATTGCAGAAGACAGCACCACACTTGCCCCATCCCAAGCAGTTATAGCCAAGCAGTTCATATCTTCCCTACAGAGCTGAGAGCTCATGAGCAGAAAGTTCCCCCTGCCTCCCAGCCTTTGCTCTCCAGCCCCAAACATTTGTCCTTGGCAAAGCCCTGGTAAATAGATAAATCCCATCCCTGTGGGTGGGATTCTACTGAGGAACGTCCCCTCTCCAAACAGCTGCCACCTCCCATTGCTCTCAGCAACGTGGTCCCAGACCACCAGCCACCCTTCCCAAAGACAGTCATTACTTCTTTTAATCTATTTTGCACTGTCCCTTTCCGTCCCCTGGCGGGAAAAGGGATATATCCTCTTCAGAAGGCACCTTGGCTCCTGGCCCATGAGGCATGAAGGATGTTGTAACTTGTGGAAGTTTAGCAACCAAGCCCACACAAGGGTCCCATGGAGGGAAATGCTTAATGAGACTGCTCTGCAGGAAGTGAAAACATCATACAATGCACTTTTAATAAATTTGTCAGGATTCACAGCCTTAATCATTGTTGTTGACAAGATTTGCTTAATCAAATTGCAAGGAGGAGCAGCCCTCTAATTGCTGGTCTCCTCAGACCCTCCTGTGCTTCACTAGAGTTTCTTCTGCCTTCTTTGCATTTCTGATGCTTTCTTCATGTTGCAACATCCCTATAATATGTTTTTTCTCCCAGTCACTGAGGAATGCTTTGAGATTTCTCCCTGGTTTTCAGACAAAACTTCTACCAATTTTCTATACCTGTCAGTGTCTTTTTGGCTAAAAAGATTGTGCTGGTTTTGGCTGGGGTAGAATCAATTTTCTTCATAGTGGCTGGTATAGGGCTGTGTTTTGGATTTGTGCTGGAAACTGTTGATAACACAGAGATGTTTTAGTTGCTGCTTATCAGGTCTTGCACAGAGTCAAGGCCTTTTCTCCTCCTCACTCCATCCCACCAGTGAGCAGCTGGGGGTGCCAAGGAGTTGGGAGGGGACACAGCTGGGACAGCTGACCACAACTGACCAAAGGGATATTCCAGACCATATGGCATCATGCTCAGTATATTAAGTGGGGGGAAGAAGGCGTAAAGTGGGGACATTCAGAGTAATGGTGTTTGTCTTCCCAAGTCACCATTATGTGTGATGGAACCCTGCTTTCCTGGGGATGGCTGAACACCTGCCTGCCTGTGGGAAATGGTGAATTAATTCCTTGTTTTTCTTTGCTTGTGTGTGTTGCTTTTGCTTTATCCATTAAATTTCTTTATCTCAGCCCTTGAGTTTTCTCACTTTTACCCTTCTGATTCTTTCCCTGATCCCAGTGAGGGGAGTGAGAGAACAGCCGTGTGGGGCTTAGTTACCAGCTGGGATTAAACTATGGCAAATATTCAAGGGTCTTATTAAAATAAAAGCAATTGAGCTTGATTTGCACTACCCACTTTAGCAATATTAATACTAAAAGAGAAGTAAAAAGAAACATTATGCTTTTATTTGATCTTATCCTTCTCACCCGAGAATTGAATAAAAAAAGGTCTTCTTTTTCACTTTCTGCTGAAATATACACTGGCTGATCCGAGGAAGTGCTAATAAATGCAAGTGAAAGTTTGCACACAACTTATAATGCAGAAGAGCTTATTTCACCGAAGGCTGCATGTTTACCAGGAAATGAGATGGACCCAAATTGCCCTTGTGACTGCCTGAGACATATACTCATTAAAGATACCATTGAAGTAATATGGAGAAGGAAATAAATTGCTTGAAAGGACGGTGCCAAGACTGGCAAATCTAAAATTTACTACACAGTCATACAGAAGCTATTTGGGGAGCCACAATCACCTCTTGGAAAAATAAACACATTTCCACAGAACAGCAATTCCGTATGTTGCGCTTGGCCATCTTGACTGAAGCCAGTAAGGTAATGACTTTTACAAAGTGGCAAAAACCAGTCTCTTGGCAAAAACAATCCCTAACCTCATCAAATACAGAATATTTTTTTAAAAGGAAAACAAAGTTGAAATGTATTTTATATAAATATAGATATATATAATTGCTGTTTATGAGAAAACTTCTACTAGAAGACAGTAGGTCTGTGGTACACAAACTCTGATATAAAACAATCACTGACATAAAAATGCTGCTCTTATGCTGACAGGTGGTTTTCAAAAAGAAATTAAAAACCCTGCCTCACAAACAATAAAGTGAGACAAATTCCAAGAATTTCTCTGTGGCATTCTGAACAAGTTTTTTCCTGATCCATAGCAGCTATCTGTTTCAAACAGTATTATTTATATATGATGCAAAAAGCACCATAGGGAAATCAATCACCAAAACACCCTGGATACATCCTAGCTGTGACTGGGATTTAAGCAGAAAGCATCCAGAAAGTTGTGTGTGTACATGTATAAACATCTATACAGACATATATACTCTGCACACAGAGTCCTTTCACAGGCTTTACTCCTATATTTTGATGTTTCATTTTGCTTTTCCTTTGCTATGTGACTGGTTTTTACATTTATATATATATAAATATATAAAATTAGAAATTATATATAAATATATGTATAACTCAGAAGATTTCTGTTTTGCAAAAGGAGCATGGCAGAAGACTGTAAAGTCCTAGAGCTATTCTCAGTAACCTAAGGTAAGGGCCATGAAAAATTCCTGTTGTGAAAATCAGTCCTCACATGGCTGTGGGGGCTCTTTAGCTAAGTGGTGTCATCTTAAGGTGAGGGTTTGATTTATAGAGCCTGAGCACTGATTTGGAGAGCCCCCATTGTTTGCAACAGAGCTGCCAGATACAGTAAATACTATGTGACTTCATAGTACATGACCAAAAAGTCCCCACCATGGCACAGAAAAAGCACAGGAGACAGAGATTTTCTGTTAGGGCAAGTTGCTTTTCTGGGGATAGAGCTGCATACATGTAAGAGAATCATATCACTAAATAGATCTATCCATGTGCAACAAATCTGACACCTTCATCTCCAGCACAATAAAGACAACCTGATCCACTCATAGTGCATGTGCCATTTAACCATCCCTGCACTGTGGACAAGAATTTGCAAGTCCAAGGTCTCTAAATTCCTTTTACACAGTAGGCAATAAAGAAAAGTGATTGACAACATATATGAAGTGAACAGCACATCCAGAGCCTGTTCTAGCCAAATGCTCTTTGCGTTACACAATATTATTTCCTAATACTTTCACAGTTTATCTTAATGCTTTTCAGCTAATAAGTTCCACATGCTTTTCAAAGATTGAGATATTAAAAAAAATCAATAGTGTTTTTGAGTATTTTTCTGTGAAGCCAAGCTGAAATCCTGAAAGGAACATTTAAGAAGATGACCTGGTTGTGAGTGCAACAAACAGGCATCTCAAAAGCAGCTGGCATCAAGAAGAGTGACAAAAATCAAGGCATTCAAAAGTCTTCTGTGAGTTTCAGAAATCTGTGGTCTGTGAGTCCTGTTTCCTGCACCTTTAAGACATAACATGTCATTGTTCTGCATCAGAGAGCATCCATCTGCAGCTGGCAGCAATACGCATCACTGGTACCAACCACTGCTTTGCCAGGTGTAAAAACCTGGAGTTAAATAATTTTATCCCTAGGTCATTCTTTGAGTCAGTTACGGTGCAGGGGAGAGCTACCTTTCCATCACCTTGCTGACAATTAAATACTCAACAGATGCAAAGCACTCATCCTTCTTGCTCCCAAAAAGGAAAATCCTCCCTTAACACAGAATTTCCTTGCTGTAACAAAAGTCAGTGTTTTATTTTTGTTTTCAGTTTATTAGTGTTCAAAAGGTCATGTAAGTCTACTTTTATGAAGGTTCTTAACATAATCTGGAACATAAGCACAATATCAGCATAAATTAAGAGGATTCTGAAAAGGGAGAGGTGGAGAATAGTGCTTTACCATTGTAACACCATCGTATCAACATCACCTCTTGAGTGAGGTTGATGCACTGCACAGGAATCTGGGCTGTTTTGCTATAAGTGGAAAGTTACTTAAGTAGGGTGTCTCTGCAGAGACGAAGGATGCAGCAAAGAGGTGGAGATTTAAAAAGCCAGATTTGATTCTTGGAAAAAATACAGCAACAAAAGAACAGGTATAGGAATTCAAAGACCATTTTTTAGCTGCTATATTTTTGTAGCTTTTCTACTCTGTACAGAATAAACTCTACAGTATTTGAAGTGCTGAAGACCTGGGAAACCTTAGACAACTGGAAAACAGAAAAAAACTCCACCAAATGCAGACCCAAATCATCTGAAGCAGTAAAGCAATGCTGATTCACTTGGAATCCTAGGAAATACAACCCATCAAATCTAACATCTTTTATGGGGACCCAAACCAGGACCCAGTAGGGAAACAAAGAAAAGTAAAAGAAAAACCAAGAGAAAGAAGTTAAGTTTGATGCAGTGGTAAAACAAAGGCCTTTGTTAAATTCCCAGATCTCCTCTGGGCCAGCTGTATTTTGAGATACTATGTGTTCCTTGAGGACAGAACAGGAGTAATCTCCAAGCCTATGGGGGCATTATGAAGTTTAATGCTGACTATTCCATTGGTGTAAATGTAGAATGTGGGAACATGGAAGACTGGAACAAGAAGAAAACAAGCAAAACTGTCAAACACTCATACAATTTCTGTAAGATTTTGCTTGCCTGGAACTAGAGAGCAACAGAGAGCGACTCTGTTCAGCCTGTTTTTGAACAGCAACTGGAGATGAGGTAGGACAGCCACAGCATTAAAGCATCCAGCTGACACTTGAACAACATGTCTAAAATGAGCATATCCAGAAGCACCTAGTGGCTGAGGAAAACAAAATCCCCGCTTTTGCATTACAAGCCCTATTTTTAGATCACTGGTATTTTAAAATAAGGTTTTCAAGAAGAGTGTTTTTTAAAAAAACAGACAGAATTTACAGAACAAGACCAAAATGTGAAGTACTGGATGGCTGTGGGTGAAGGGAAAGACTTTGGCACAGGCTTCTCAGCAAGACAGCCTAGCCCAGAGTCCTGGCCAGGCTCCAGCTTTGGAAGCTGTCCTCAGACTCCTCCGAGATGACTATCGGCTCCTCTTCCTGCTCAAAGCTGTTGAGCAATAAAGCTCTGAGTTGTCAAACTGATACTGCTCTTTCAAGCTGAAGTGCTGTGATTCAGTCATCGGTGAAATAACCCTCCTGATGCTAAAACTCCCGGAGCAGCTCTGGAATTAAAAGCGTAATTATAAATGCAAGGATTTTGTTTTGTTTTCTGGTGCATATTGGTTTGTTATTGTCTTTCCTTTTGTGATCTTTCATTAGTAATGACTGACCACGTAATACCGGAAATCTTTCGCTACAAACAGGAATAAGGCTGTGCACTTCACAGCTACATTTTAGGAGCATGAGAAGTATTTTGAAGAATGGCTTTATTCCTTCATCATGTCATCTCGGGAAAGCAAGAGAAAAGAGCATGTCCGAGCACAACAGAAGCTCTTAAAAGTCAAGAGACTGGCAAAGCCAACCTTGAAAGATCTCCTTCCCCCATGGAAGCATGCTTTAATCATGCTAACATTTCTTCAGCATCCCCAAAAGTGAACTAAGATGTCCTTTCAGTACTGAAACTAACTCTCTCTTGCCTATCAGCCACTTGTTTTTTTGTTTGGTGGTGTGGTTTTTGGGGGGTTTTTGTTTTGTTTTGTTTTGTTTTTTTAAAATCCTGGTAGGTTTGGTTTTGTTAATGTGTTTTTGTTTGGTTGGTTTTTTGTTTATGTGGGGTTTTTTGTGTTTTTTTTGCTTTTCAGGAAGATCAAAACTTTGCATTTAAAGTATTTTATTTTCCACACCAAATTCAAACTTCTGGTCACCAGCATTTGTATCTCAGCACTGATTTCTTCTGGCTGTCTTCCCAATTATTCCACTAGAAAGTATTTCCCCTACAGAACATTTCTTGATTTGCTAAAGCATTTCTAAGCATTACTCCTTTCCATGTTCTCCAAGCAATGCTGTCAGGAACACTCTAGCAGTGTGTTTGTGAATGAAAACTGATATTTTATAGAGAAAAAAACCAGGAAAGGTCTAGCATGCCACTAACTTAAAACAAGCATACTAATACAGCCAAAATTACTGTAGCAGGAGATGTGCCCCTACTCTCTTTTTCTCCTCACTTCTGCCTTTGCTACAAGAATGAAAGCCACATTATCACACCTGCAGCAATATCAAAGTGCCTGAGGACACAGTTCCGCTCGTCCAGTTGTGCTGGAGGGAATCTGTTTTTCAGAAAGATCTTTGAGGCACACAAACTACCGTGATAATTTAGTTTCCTACAAATAAATTGTAAAAGGGAGAATGGCAACTGAACTAAGCACGACTCAAAAGTTATGCCAAGGGATGCTTAGAATTAATATCAGCAAAAATTTCTTCACCTGTAGGTTTATCAAGCAGTGGAACAGGCTGCCCGAGGAACTGGTTGAGGCATCATCCCTGGGGGTATAGATGAGGCACTTAGAGACATGGTTTAGTGGTGGGCTTGGCAGTGTTGGGTTAATGGCTGGACTCAAAAGTCTTTCCCAACCTAAATGTTTCTATGTATTTGTTATTGAATTAAACATCTATCTCTTCAGTATCCAAGCATCCTTGAGAAATGAGACAGAGAAAAACAATTAATCATCCAAACAGCTAGAAACAGATAAAAAAACTTGCTTTTATACAAAGGGTTTTCTAACTAAGGCCAAGTTTTTCTATGTAAAGAAAAGTAGATCAAAACTACCCAGTCTTTCTGATCTAAAGCACATTTCTGGTTGTATTACAAAAATTTCTTCTTTGGGATACACCCATTGGGAAGTTCCAGCATTTTTGATCATGTTGGCTGTCAAAAATGCATGGAGCTTTGTTGGTGAGAAGGAAGATTTTCTGTTTCCAGGCTCAGACTCTTATTATAGCTTAGATCAAACCCTGTAATAAAACACTTTAACTACTGCCAATTCTATCATATGCAAATACTTAAACTTCTTCTGGATCCCCCAGCCTAATCGACCATCTACAGCCTTACTTACCCCGAGAACATTGCCAGAGATACATTTGTTTCTCATCGTTTCATATTCTAGGCATGGACACAATGTAAAGTTCAGTTGTGTTCATCTCATAGCAGGGAAAGAACTGCCTTAACATAACAAGCTCAGAAAAAACAAATTTGAATATGCTGATATTGCCTGAAAACTGGGTTTTAAACTAAAAGACCCTCATGGTTTTGTTTGACAACCCCTGTGAAAGCTTGGAAAGAGTGTGGAGCACTCCTAGGTGCTGTTTTAAGAACTCAGAGTATAATCCCCCCAGACCAAGTTGTCCATGGCTCTTCTCTTTGCCCCCCTCCAAAAAAAGGCATAAATTCCTCCAGAGGGAAAGGGCACTACTGGGTGCCCAGAGGTTGCACCAGGCTAGCAGGGGCTGCTGCAGCTATGCTGCTGCAAAATGCATGTCATTTCTCATTTTTGCCAGAGAAGTGACAAGGCTGCCATTAAGAGTATGACGTCTCTGCATTACAGACCAGCTCTCTAGTCTTCCATGAAAAGGAAGATACGTGAAAAAACCCACCAAGCGAGACCTATTGCATGAAAACAAAATGCAAAATGGCATAGAAGGAAAAATAAAACAGAAGAATGGCAGGGTCTTTCATTTATAACACCACCTTCAAACTTTGTTTTAGTCTTATACTTTCTGGTAAATCAAGAAAACTCACATGGACTCCAGGTGGAGCTGGGATGAGTACATATTGACAGTAAGAGTTTTCTGTTAAGCCATGTCACTAACTATTGACAGATCATGGAGATTTTTTTTAACTAAGTGGCTAGATAAGGAAGCAGCAGATAGTCTTCTATCCCAAATCTGTATCCAGTGTGGATACACACAGCAGCCTACAAATACCTACAAATCTGAGATTTCTTAGCAGTGACTTGAGGCTGCTTCCCAGTCTCACACCCTTAGCCCTTAGAACTCTTCTCCTCCAAAGAGCCACTCCATTGCCTGTAGCAGACCAGGACAGCAGCCCTCCCACCCAGGTTCTCACCCCAGCATCCCAAGCTGAACAGCAGAAGAGTTCTCATCCATAGCACTTCCCCCACCAGCTGTCAATTCTCCTTCCTCCTCATCCCTCCTTTCCACACTTCTCTCACTTTTTCACTTTCAAGCTTTTTGTCTTAAACAGTCCCCCCAGAAAAATCAGTCACTTCCAATTACTGCTCCCATTTTGCCTTGTTTTATGACTGCTCTTGCATAATCAGATGTAACGTTTATTAGCCTGTAACTGATGAAGGTAACCAGACCTCCTTCTTAGCCCTTTTGCCTTCCCCTCTGCAGGTGCTTGTATCCCAGCTCAGGAATCACCTAATAAAGTGGCCAGTGTCCAGGACAAACTCTTAAATAGATTAAATGGAACATTTTGGTGGGGGCAGGGAAGGGAGAACTCCCCCAAAAAACAAAGGAAAAAACCAGCAGCCTGCAGGAGCAAAAGACAGTCATTTTCTTTCTGAACTCATTTGCTGTTAGGTAAATTATGAAATAAAATTATATTTCCAATTGCTGCCTCCAAGGGAGGAGAAGGGAATCAGAGAGGAAAGCATAGCTCTGGAGAATCAGGAGATAGAGCTTCAGGTTTCAGTTCTGCTAGAGAAATCCTCTGGCAGAAGCGCTGTCTCAGGCAGGCTGTAGGCTCGGCATTACGTACCCAGGCTCAAAACCACTCTGCCATTTTCAGGTGAAAGTTGATGTATTGGAGGTTTATAATCAAATATGTTCTGCTTTATCCTTTCTGCTTACATTCTTTTTATCATGCACCTCACCAAGGAACATAGAAAAACCAGAAAGAACAGTGCTAAGAATGGAAAATACAGACTTTTAATCTTGTAAATAGGTGCTAAGCCTTGCTAGGGACTACAGCGTTCCCAGTGCAGATAAGCATCGCTCCCTCGTGTGGTTAAAACTCACTATTGCTAATTTAGCGGCATTGCAGATCTTTGCATGAAAATTCAGGGAAGAAAGGATTATTTGCCGCGATTTGCATCTCAATGAACAGTCGCATACTCGTTCACGCATGCAAAAGTATGAGTACAATAATGCACCTTGCACACAGTTCACTCTGAGCAGTCAATTTCACCTCGTATCTATGTTAAAAGGCAAAAAAAATCATCTCCCGCAAAAGGCTGATAAAAACAGCAAAGAAAACTGCGATCTGATATGGAGAAATCTACAGCTCCTTACAAAAGAGGCTGTAGGGAACCGAGTTTTTCATATGCAAACACTGATTGAGTTGTTGCCCTCCAGATCACCAATAGTTAAACCCACAGAGTAGCTTGAAAATTGAAGATGTGAAACTACTGGATCCCTTCACAGGATTAACACACAACCTTAAATATCTTCTCAGGGTGTGCAGAATCCTGTACTAGACTTTCTGTGAGCATTCAGAGAGTCCACAGACCTCGTGAATTTACCTGTTAATTCACACCTGAATGGCATTTATGAGTCTGACACACAGTGTAATGACAGAGTCCCTTACTGCATGTAAGCAGACAAGAGATGTGTTATCAATACTGTTCAACAGAGCTGTATCAAGGCACCCTAATGCCTCAGAGCTCCCTCCCTTGTCCTGATTTCCAGCTTCATGGCACAACAGAGGATGCTTCTCATTTTGTCTGAATGCAGTGGACCCTTCTTATGCAGCTCAGCACAATAAGCTTGCATAAACAGGTCCCAACAGAAAAAGAGTTAAAAAACCCCGGTACTACTTCCAGTCAAGCTTCAATTCAATCTAGAGAACAATGAATTATTTTCTAGTCTTTCATTGCAAACAAATCACAATTTGTTTAAAAAGCCAAGCATATTAGAGAGTTTATATGACGTATCGTTGTGCAATAAATTCCTCCCCAAAAACACTGGAGAGTGAAAATGGGAATAGAAGACTGAAATTGTTGAAATTTGTATTCTCTTAACTCAATAGTAAGATATTTGAATAAGAAAGCATTATTCCATTGTATGAGCAAATATGCTTATTCACAGGACTAACAGCTAACTCAGGTATTTCCAGCTGATATCAGGAAATGTTAAAATTTATCTAAAACACATAGCTACTGTTACATATTGCAAAGAATGGCTGGAGATCAAGAATTAAAATACCTTGAACACAGGACATACAATGTCATTTAATCCCAGGTAAAAAAGGGAAATGTCCTCTCTGGGACTTTTCCACCCCACCTTCTCTTTCAAAATATTTGCTGCATTCAAGGTGCAAATGTCCTTGAAAGAGAAAAATAAAGAGAGCATGAAGGTGATATTTTAGGAACAAACTGCATCTACATATGTCCATGCTTTCCAGGAACTTGCAGCTGCTATTTTTCCCTCTGTACTGACTGTGGCTGGCCTCTGTTTTATAAGAAAACTAGACCCATCCCTACAGGAGTTTCCCCTCAAGTAGCCTCCCCACCCTCCCCCATCCTTAAGGAACCATAATTCAAGCTTAAATACTTTGGAAAGAAATTCATTTTCCTGCAGCATAGGAAGAGTGATGCACAAACATTAGAGCAATCTAATTTTAGATCATTCAGACAATGCGCTGGATCCTTACGCGCATTTATTTAAGGCTATTTATAGTCCTCCAGACACTGCTGGAAGTATAGTCATCCATTGTGGAGCTGCTCTGCTGTGCTCCAGTTTGGGAGGGAGGAAGGGAGGAAGGGAGGGAGGGAGGGAGGGATGGGGAAGGCAATCAAGAGTCTGATTGTTCTGGGGAACACAGGTATAGAGGTGTTGGATGAAATGTTCATTTGCAGGCTGCATGGAGATCAAAAGTTCTGGCTGCTTAATAACTCTGCTGCTGCCAAGAACTGTGGGGGCACTGGAGAGCTTGGAAGTCCCAAACTGCACCAAATTATAGGCCCAGAGACAAGTGCTGCTCATAGCTGCAGGCATGGAAAAGGGACCATGTGCCAGAGGGAGGGAAAAAGCCTTGAAAAAGTTTTTGGTCCTCTGGGGACATTTTTGGAGTAGAATAAATGGCTGTACTGTACCTCAGAGCCTGAGTGTTGGAGTCAGCAGCTCCCTCGAAGGCATGTGACTTCCAGAACAAAGTTCTTCTTCTTTTTGTTGTAGGCACTTGCAAGCTCATCTGAACACTGGCACCCCACAGTCTCCAGTTCTTGGTTATAAGAAAGCCTCTCAAATCCCAGCCTTCCTCAGTTCTTCTTTTTAGTTCATCTTTTAATAAAAAACACACCCAAAACCCACAACTTATCTTCTAGGTTCAGATGAATTTTAACAACACATTAAGGCAACATTTCCAATGCACACATCCAGTGGTTGATCTGTAAGTCATGCTCCACGGTGTCACAAAAGTCTTTGGACCATCAGCTCCAGTTCTCCCGCTATAAGATTAGAACATATTTCTTCTCCAGTTCCCCCTGTCTGACACACAGATCATCTTTTATCACATTTAGATGCAAGTCCTGGGGCTACTAGCTATTCTAGAGCAGACATGCTATTTTAACTCAGTGTCATTCAGATATCCAGGTCAAAGGACTCCCACTTGAAAATATGGGCAATCCAAAGCACTACAGCACAACACTTGTTCTCATCACAGTATGTCTTGAGTAGGAAAATCTGCTTTTGAAATTATTGGTGATTTTTGACAACCTCCCCCTTGAATGTGGCTGTACAGAACCCAATGCCTTACTGTTTTTCTATAGAGCAGCCACTGCAAGGCAGAGCAAATAAAGCACATTTGTAGGTCACAGATCCTTAAGTCAGTGTCCTAGTATCTATGTGAGCTAAATATGATCCACTATTTAAAGAGAAGCAGAGAGTAAGTTTAAAATAACTATTCTAAGGCTCATAAAAAGACTGAAATTGTTGCTCTCAGATCTAAATCTACTTTTGAAAGTATAGTCAGTTGACATTGGTGTGCTCAAACCGTGCTTGGGACTCCAGAGCCATGCTTGGGACTTCACACTTGAAGAAAACAACTTTGCATTTTATGAAATTGCCACGGACAAAGATGAGTGACTAGTAAAATGGGAAAAGGACAAAACAAACCAGCATAATAAGGTTGCTCTGTCTGGAAGATTTTTTTTTCTAAAAATTATGCATTGTAGATTAGTTATGACCCTTTAAGAACCAGCTGATTTCCAAAGAAATCCAAACTACTCCCAGCGATGAGGGTGGGCCAGCAGTGCTCCTGCCAAAAGGGGTTAATTGGCTATACTGCCTTCTTTCAAGACCTCATGTTCCCAGACCTTTGAAACCTCCAGTGCTTGCTACTGAAATATTGCAGAACTAAGGTATTAAAGCCAGTTTCACGTGCATATAAATGCTACAGTCAAAGAGCATTTTCCCAAATCATCTGAAAAATGTTTTGAGAGCATCAAAAAGAGGAATAACAGAGAACAACTGCTGCACAGGCACTACACTACAAACAAAGCCAACAGACCACTAGAGAGTGAGCATGGCCAAGGAAGACCAGGCTGCATTCAAAATGAAGTCTTTCACTTCTGCATTGGCAAGTCACTGTTTATTTTCCTTGTGAGGAACTACTGTATCACTAATCAATATTCCAGCATTCTAGGAATATTGTTATGCAACTCAACCGACATGTAAACACCTGCAGCTAAGATTGGGTACCATCCAGAGGGACCTGGACAAGCTTGAGAAGTGGGAGTCTCATGAGGTTTAACCAGACCAAGTGCAAAGTGCTGCACGTGAGTCAGAGCAACCTCTGGTATCAACACAGGTCAAGAACAGTCCTGCTGAGAAGGACTTGGAGGCGCTGGTGGATGAGAGGCTGGACGTGACCCAGCAATGTACACTTGCAGCCCAGAAAGCCAAAAAGGTCCTGGGCTGCATCCAAATGAGGAAAGGCTGAGAGAACTGGGATTGTTCAGCCTGGAAAACAGACAGCTTAGGGGTGACCTAACTGGGGCCTTCCAGTACCTGAAGGGAGAGAAAGCTGGAGAGGGACTTTTAACAAGAGCATGTAATGACAGGNAGTGCTGCACGTGAGTCAGAGCAACCTCTGGTATCAACACAGGTCAAGAACAGTCCTGCTGAGAAGGACTTGGAGGCGCTGGTGGATGAGAGGCTGGACGTGACCCAGCAATGTACACTTGCAGCCCAGAAAGCCAAAAAGGTCCTGGGCTGCATCCAAATGAGGAAAGGCTGAGAGAACTGGGATTGTTCAGCCTGGAAAACAGACAGCTTAGGGGTGACCTAACTGGGGCCTTCCAGTACCTGAAGGGAGAGAAAGCTGGAGAGGGACTTTTAACAAGAGCATGTAATGACAGGACAAGTAGGGATGGATTCAAACTGAAAGACAGTAGGTTTAGATTAGATATTAGAAAGAAATTCTTTATTGTGAGGGTGATGAGGTGCTGGAAGGCTGCCCAGAGAAGTTGTGGATGCCCCATCTCCAGAGGTATTCAAGAGTAGGTTGGATGGGGCTCTGAGCAACCTGGTCTAGTAGAAGGTGCCTGTGGCATGGGGGTTGGATCTTTAAGGTCCCTTCCAGCTCAAACCATTCTATGATTCTATGATGTGAAATGTGTATCAGAAAAAAGGTGGTTCAAGATAGAAAAAATTCAAATCTAGAAGTGAATAAACTGTTAGGATATACTTCCCAATAAATGTAACATATAAGGTCAAAAATTAGGCATTTAGATGAACAAGAAAAGGTACATAAAAGCACAGATAATCACATGTACAGAACAATTTCTGCACAAGAAAATACTAAATGGACAGGGAATCCTCAGGCTTGAAAAACAGAGGTTATAAAATCAAGCATAATATGAGAGAGATGAAGAGGGAATGATTATTCACTACTTGAGACTCACAGAAGGAAATCATCAGGTTTAAAGCACAAGCCACAGGAAATATTTTTCCAAACAAGGCATAGTTAAATTGTGTAACTTATTGAGTGTTGTGGATGCCAAGTATTTAAATCGGTTCAAGAGGGATTATACAAATGCATGTAGAATATTTCTATTGGTGGCTATAAAAAATTAAAAGAAAAAAAACCACTACAGTTTTGCTGTACCAGATGCTTCAGAAGCCTGTAAAGTGACAACTGCCAGAAACCAGGGGGATGAAACATGAGGACACTTCTCACAGTTTTGCATCCTTTCCCTAAAGGGCCACGAGTGTCAGACACTGGAGCCCGTGGTCTTCTGGGTGTGTCCAGGATAGCAGCTCTTTGCAGAGAAGCCTTACAGCTGTGGAGACGAGAAGTCTGCTGGGCTTCCCTGGAAGAGGAACCTCCAGGGTTAATCATAGTTTCTCTGGCCTTCACTGCAGCTGGTTCTCAGAACTTCACTGACTTGTGGGGTAGAGAAGGGGAAGAGGGGAGAATGAGAGAGCAGAAACAGTGTCAGGAGAACTATGGCACCATTCATGTTGCCTCTAGAAAATACACCATTTCCTCTACCTTCTAAAAAATTTTCCTCCAGAAAGCTTCAGGGAGTTTTCTTGACAATACAGACAGTTTACAATGTCTGAATGTTTTTTTATGGCATGAAATGAACAAAAATTAAATACCAGTGCCAAAAATTAGAATGATTTACATCATTCCCTCCAGGGTGGGGCATACTCTATTCTCTACTCAGAGGCTCCTAATGTTCCCCATGCTGCTGGTCTGTGTTTATCACTATAAATGAAAAGGTGTCCATTTCAAATCTCTGAAGCTCTTGAGGCAGACAAGGCTTGGTGGTGGGGAACAGGGGGTACGCATTCAAGTCCTGAGGGAATCAACTGCTTCCAGCACAATCTCAGCTCCTGGCTCCTGCTGCATTCCTGCAGGTCTCAGTGCTCCCATTCATCTCCAAAGTGATAGCCAGAGCAAGAGGAGAATGCTTGATATTGTACCTTCTTAGTGTAAGCTTTGCAAGTCTTTGGACCTGTTTTCAGCTGCATTTCCATAGATGTGGAGCCACAGTAATTGACGTTTCACACACCATCTGTCTCAGAGGGCAGTGTGGCAACAGCAAGACAGTGGTTGGGCCGGTCAGAACTCAACCCGTTCCCATCGTTTTAATGAATTACAAAACAAAGCACATTCACAGTTCATAACATGATTCAGATAGTTTGCCATCTCTTACCAGGGCTACCCAAATCCAGATGTTCAGGAAAATTTTGCCCAGACTCCACTGAAGTCCCAGGACATTCCTGAAGGAGAGCCACATTTCTTATTATTTTTCCAGAGACAGATTTTCCCTGCACTGTTTTCCGGCAGAAAAAGCAATCCTACCAGGACCCAGAGCAGCTAGAGCCAATGCAGGATGGGTTTTTTTTCTGGGCAGACTAGGGTAAAATCATCTGTAAAACAACTACAGAAATTAGTGGACTACACTGTTTTCCAATGTCACACCAAAACACTTTTTTCTATATAAAAGAGAGAATATTTAAAGAACAAAACACTTCCTTATTATTGTAAAACAAATCTGTAGGCTGCAACTTTTAACTTGTATTTTCTGAGAAGTTGTTTTAACTACCGCAGGCTAGGTTTTCATACAGCTCCTGCAGCATCTACAGGGACATGTCCAAAAGCAATCCACTGAACAAGGGTCTCCTACTGGCAGATAAAAGTTGAAATTTCAGTGCAGGAAACAATTTCATAAGTCTTTCTAACAAATAACTTCATTTTGAAAGCACTAAAAATTGGTGGAAATAGAGAGAGCAGGTTTGTGTATGTTCTCCCATCCCCAGGATTAAGCAAAGAAAGCAGCATCTGCCACAGCACTGTGTACTCACCTACAAAACTGATCTCAGACAGCAGATGCAATCTGAGGCTCACTTTGTACTCTCAGTGCTGCTTTTAAGCTAAGGTGTTGCACTTTTGGGCTAAGATAAAAGCTTTAAAACTGGACGTCTACATTCTGTTCTCTCAAGCAGAAGTGAGGAAGTAGATTCTTGCCAAATAAGGACACCTTCCAAGCCCTGTAGAATATAATGTGGGTTTTATTACTAGGTCAAAACTACAAGGAGATTGGTCTAATTTAATTCAGTGCTCTGCTTTCTGAGTTACAGCAGAAATGCTTCTTGAAAGACAACAAGCAATTTTCACTGAAAGTGCAGCAAAAAGGTGGGCCTTTGGAGATATTCTTGCTGGCTACCAGTCACCCGGAGTCAAACGCAGCTGTCGCAGACTTTGGTGGCCTCTAGTGGCTGCTGTGTCCACATCCCAAACTCATCACATGATTTGACTCCTAAGGACTGCATCTGCTCCACTTCCCATTCGTACTTGCTGGATCACTCCAAACCTGGCATCAGAGTGAGATGATGATATTGAGAGGTGCAGCAGGGGAAAGATAAAGCCGGAGTTGTAACAATTATCTCAGATGCCATGTGCCCATCAAGATCTACTTGTCCTCACCACCTACAGTAGATTTCCTGTCACCTGACAGGTATAAACAGTGGCAAGGTAGCTCTGGTTCTTGAAATAATGTGTTTTCCATTGATTTTCAAATACAACTTCTTTTTAAGCCACAGTTTAAGCTATAATGTCTAACAATGAAATCAAGAACAAGATGTGTCTTCATGAAAGATTAATCTTCACTTAACATTGTCTTTCAATTACTTTGAGGATTTAAAAATTTCAAATGCAGGTTTTAAGAATGAAATATCTAAGTAGTTCAGCAGTTCTTCAAAAGCAACAATCTGATGTGTCTTGAACTGAAGTGAATACACAGTTTATGGCATCCGTAGGCATCCCCTCTACAATGTATCAAGTTGTTACTAATGGAAAGTAACATTCACGGTAAAAGTTTCCTAAAAACAATCTAACTTTCCCTAAGTTGGGTACAGTTCTCAGATCACGCCAGGTTGCCTCGATCACCAGCGGAGCAGTGTGGAGGCTCTGATTTAGACTGGATGAAATTTTGCTCTTCTGTATCAGGGAAGCTGAAGTCTATAAAGGCTTTAAAAGTTTTTCAACTGAAGAGAGTGGAGACACTGGAACCACAAGTTCCCAGGCCACACCAGACACTGCCCAGCACAGCCCTTGGTGTTCTCCAAGTTCATGGTTACTCTCTTAAGCTGGAAAGTGCTACTCAAAGGACACAAAATGCTGCACAAACATTACAGCAAACAAGCCCCACCTTCCCAACAGGGAGGCCAATGCAGTTTCTCAAGCTGATAGAAGGTTTGATAATCAGTCCTGAACTCCTGATAATTTTGTGCAATTTCCAGCTCCAGCCCAAGTTACAAGCCATTCCTCTTCAGCCTAAGCAAATTTCCTGTCTCTGGTGTTCACTGGTTCAAGCGAATAGCCCCAAACAAAACACTGCATTTCCCTTTGAGCAGTATCTCCCTGATTCTGCTGGACTGTAAGCAAGGCCAAAAGCAATTTACATGTTTCCATTTTTGTAACAGACTATTCAAGCACAGTTTTAATTCAATACTCTTTATTATGATATCCAGGAAAACAATAACAAGGTGATTGCTTATTACAGCTTCCACAGACTGGGGCTCCAGATCTTATTGTCCTGGGTACACACACGCGCACACACACACACGCACGAAAGACAACCCTTGCCACAAGAACTTACAATCTACATAAACAAAACAAAGATAATGATTAATCAAGAAACAAAGAGGAGGAATCACCTGCGTGAGAACATGAGTTAAGTTTTGGCTTGGTTTCTAGTCTGGAGTTCAAGAGTTGAAATTCCTACCCTGTTACAGTATTCTTATTACCATGGGCTGAATTTTTACCTGTTGATTACAATGCAAGTTACAGTCTTCAACATTTAAAACCAATATAAGGAGACACAAAACTCTAGACCATAATTTTTCTGGTGGTATACAGCAAAACTACAGCCCAGAGATTCAGAGATCTTAGGTGCCCAGTTTCCTAAATAAGAAAGGCAAAGAGAGTGAACTGCAATATGCAAAGCAAAACCATCCAGGAATATCAATTTCTGTTAAACTAGACTGACTAACATTTTTTTTTTTTAAATTCAGTATATCAAATTGCCTAACACTCTTGTGCATGGCATGAAGAAGTAACAACTGTGTTGTGATGAACAACAATGCCTGACCTTTAATGTTAACCACAATAAATACAGACAAAGAATACTGAAACGCTATTGAATTATAAAGCTACACTTCAGCTGCTCTGACTCTGCAAAAAGTTTCAGACACAAAAGGAAGAAAAAGGAGTTGTCATTTCTGGCACTCACATCACAGACTTGCCATCCTTGAGCTGGATAAAACTAAAGTATCTGCAGAAACCTAAAATAAAAGTGACAGGACACATAGAAAGAGATCAAGAGCAAGTGTATTGGATTCAAAACTAGGCCGTATTTTTTTTTTTTTTAACCAGAAATAAGAGTTGTTGCCTTTTGAATTGGCAACATCAAAAGAGCTTCTCTAAAAGGCAGAAAGCAGTCAGCCTACTGCTGCTGCAGCCCAGTACTCCTCACCCATTGCTCACCAAAGGGAATGGGCAGTGGCAGATGCCAACAGCAGTCCCATTTCACCCACAACAGCATTTGCTATATGGATAGAAGCTATATCCAAGTTGCATTGCATTTTATTCATCCTAAAGAGTTTCAGTTCCCATTAAGGAGGTTCTGACGACACTCAACATATTGTTGTGCTTATTTCTTGCATGTCTGATCCAGAAACACTCCAGCACCGATCCTATTTTAGTTCTGAAGAGCACACAAAATTCCTCATTGTGTACAGATTTAGGGTTATCAGATCCAAAACTGAGTAGTTCAGGGAGCAGTGTGAAGAGGGGATACTCACCAGACACCCACCACAACAACCTACAGTATATTAAACAACCCCACCAACAAACTGACAAGCAGGGGCTAATCCAGTGCTCTAAAGATAATCCACAGCTCACAACGTAAGAAATTCAAATATGATGAACAGATGATAACTGACGTCAGTCCTTTGAAGTCTTTTTCTTTTTAAAGGATCTTCTAAATATTCCCCAAGCCTTCATTTTGTAGGACATTCTTACACCCTGCACCAGAAATAACCTAAATATTTGCATAACAAGATGCAGGCATTAAACCACAGCCCCCCCCTCCAGATACCATCTCTGTATGCAGGCCCTCACCGGCCTGTAAATGTTACAAACATCACCACTGTCTCTGTGTTCAAATCCCTTCAATACTGACATTTTCCAGAGAGAACAATTAGGACAGCAATAATCACAACTGCATAGGGAGCCTATTGAAACTGCCAGTCTCCAACATTTACAACACAGGCCCAAAGGGCTGAGTCACAAATGGAACCAAACCCAAGTATGACCTAGGAATCAGCTGGTGAACTTCCTGAAAACAGGAAAACAAAATAAGAGAAACCAAACAATCCTCCCCTCCATGTACCAGGACACGCATACAGTGCAATTCTTGCAAAGCTCTCTGGAAGACCTCCTTCAATACATAAAGGGTTGATGTGGAGAAAAAAAAAATCTGACACCAAAAAAGCAAAAAACCACATAGTTTCCTGGCTGTTAAGGAAAGTAAATGTTGTTTGCTTGATCCAGGACAATCTACATTTTCAAAATCCCTATTTCTACATTGCCAGTATCCTCTTGCACTGCTTGGAAATCCTGATGACAGATAAAAGGTATCTCAGTACAGTAAACCACAATGAGTATTTCCCCTTCCTCCACAAGATCTGAAAAAAATCCATTAATACTTAATGCATTTGGCATGTAGGAGCCACCAGAAAGACCAGGTCCCTTCTGGTACTGATGACTGGAAGCCTTTAAAGATCTCCCATACTGAAAGAGTGTATTTTTTAAGCAACATGCTCTTGAAAGGGGCAGCTACCTTAGAACCTGATCCATTGTTTTCCCTGCAACTTTTCTTCTTGCTTGTACATAACTACTTGTGAAACTCTGGGGTTACTATCAGGCAACTAACCCAATGGAAAAAACCCAAACATGCTTGTTTTCAGGTGCACCAGAAAGGCTTGTGCTAGCTAGCTAAGGCAAGGGACAGAACCACATTTCTGGCAGCAACCTACATTACTTCCAGGCTAGCGTGGCTATGGAAATGCTCCCTTCCCTTTCATATCAAGTTTTGCCCCCAACAAAATCAACTCAGGTGCAGAAATCTTCAAAGAATAAAGGACTGCAGATGCAGATTGACCCTTTTCACGGAAGTCTAATTACCTGTACCAGAGGACCACACTACTTATTACAATTCTGGGTAATACAACTCCACAAACACAACTAAAATTTTCAGAGAAAAAGAATATTTAGAAAAAATACCAAATGCTTCCAAATAACTGCTGATTTTCTAAATGCTTTATCCCAACATACATAATTTACCTTCAGCACAATCTAAAGTTAGCAGAAATAGCCCATGCATTTTCTCTGCTCAGCAAATTCCTTCTCCATTCCTAAGTTTGGGCATGGGATCACCAGAAAAGCAGTGTTTCCAAAGAGAATTTACACGTTCACAGATGATTCACACAGGAGAAATCAGTCTTTGCAACCAGCCAAGGAGAAAGTGTCCAGATGAAAACTAAAACTGTGAAAATTAATTTCAGCTGCTCTGCATTCCGTGTTTGTACTTTGAAATTAAATATAATCACTTTAAAAGTAAAATACTGGTTTTGAGAGAATATTCTGGCACATAAAACAAACACACATTTGGGGGCCAAAAAAGGCTTGAAATCATCTGCTGCTAAATCTTGGAAAGTTTTGACAAGATGGGGCAAAGAGAAGGAGGTTTAAGAAAAAAAACCTAACCCAACAAACCCTATCCCCTGTCTGTGTAATTATTCAATTCAAATCTGTCTAAATGGACAAAGTTTTCTCTTTGTGGGACCTGGTAATTGATGAGGATAAATTAACTACTACCTATTTTATTTGGTGTAGGATATAATAATGAACTCCTCAGTCATTTCCATTTCTAATTTTCCTGATGGCATAATTAAGAAAACATGATTAGACAACTAATCTTCTTCCATCTTACTGAATCCCAGATTACAAGCAAAGAGCCAAAAATGCAATAACACTTGAAAATCAATTTTAAGCAATTCAAAAGAAGTTATCCAGACAATCAATACTCTTATGCTAGAACAAATAATATCAAACTAGAAATAGAAGTCTCAATATCTTCTGAGTTTATGAGTGTTTCCATCCCAAGGCAGGTAATTAAAAATTACTGCTTTTGCCTCATCAAACATGATAAATACGTATTTTTAGTGATGACAGAAGAGACAGAAAATACTGGCTTCCAATACTCTAACCAAATCCTAGAACTGTTGTTACTTTCTATCACTCAGCAGATACCAACAACTCCTATAAGGCAATGATGAATATTAAGCCATTGTGGAAACAGAAGTGCTTTTGTAAATGTCCAAAGGACAAGAATGTCCGTCCATAAGGCCAAAAGGAGACAAAAGCAACGTCAGTATTAACAGTCAAGAATATATTCTTCTGAAGTTTTTGGAAATCAACCTGAAGTTTACATTTCAAGACTACTGTGCCAAAGAATGAGGTTTACAAGAAGTAGTTTGCCTTAGGGAAACAACTATTACAACCCTCAGACTCCTATAAGTCTTGAAGATCTCAAGAAGTACCTTAAATGCTTCCTTCATAATTTGTTCCTCCACCCTTTATGATTCTTTCAGCCTCAGTACAACCAGATATCACAAACACACTGATTTAGAGTCCAAGGACCAGACTAGACACTTAAAATTGACCCCCTTTGGCTTAAGGTACAAGTTGAGAGCAAGGCACACAGAATCTGCAAAGGTTTTTCTAGGAAAATCAGACAAAAAACATTATTTTGAACAAGTACATAATGTACACGATTCTCTCAAAATTTCCGAGTTCCAGTTTTCCAGTTTCATGGTCAGATGGGACAGATTCACAGTTCTACCCCTTCCAATCAACACATGGGATACCTACTTTTACGGAAGCAGACTGGGCACATTACAGGGCACACTGCCCCAGAGTTCTCAAGCTAAGCAAGAACAAGTCTGCCAAGCCCACTTCAGGAGCTGTGAACCAAATACTTGGGAATTGTGACTGTAATCAGCTGAAACACATAATAAATTATACTGCCATAACTCTAAATAGCACTAAACAACTGAAGAATGGATAGTTACTTGTAGTGAGGATTTTGTACTAGAAATGTTTATTCTGAACAGTAAGCAATTGAACTGTAGAAAATACAGAATGCAGATTTATCACTTTGTTTGGTATAAACTCAATTATGATAACAGTTTTTAATTAAAATTATTTTATTTATCAGTCTGATTGCTCATAATTACTCCCCAATCAATAAGCAGTTCAATACTTGGGTTAACTCGATAGACTAATTTAGCAACTTCTTAAGACTGAAATAAATGCCTTACTCATTCTCAAGTGAAACAGGTTGAATTATACCCATTACAAAAGTGTACAGAGGAAACATTATCTGCATATTAAACTGGAAAACTATCTGGACAAAGTTTCACATTGAATACAATTATGAAAGATAATGGAAAAATTCTTAAATTCAGATTTTTCCAGTTGTAGCAGAGGACACAATAAATCAGTTTTAAGAAGCTGTAGCTTTTAAATAATTTTTCATAAAAATATATATAGGAGAAATCAAACTATTTCCTAACAGAGGTGAAACAAAGCAAAGCAGTTAGAATAAAGGAATGTTTCTTATAACTTGATCCATTTATCTAATTCCCTCTTCATGGAGCATTAGTTGCCTCCCAAAACAAACAAAACACATTGTAATAACCTCCACCCCTAAAATCAGACAGACAAAGAAGGTCCAACGCACAATAATTCTCCAAGATACACACACTTCAAAAGCACAGACAGAAGTGGACAGTGCTACTCAAATCAACTCTTTCTATGACCATACACACTCCCTTCTAATTCTCAGGCGCTAAAAGCTATATCTCAAAAAAAGGTCTTTCATTCCTTGTAAGAGATTTCTAACCAGCAAACAATAAGACTCTGCAACATTTCCAATTAGTTCAGTTTTGTTTTAATGATATGGGGCAATTCTTAGAGCAGACATTGTGCAGCTAGTAACTACCAAATAAAGAGGTCTATTGGGTGTGGTCTTGGAATCCCAAATTGAAATCCAAATTTGAGTCAAGGTAATTAACTGAAAACCCAGAGTATCTGAAAATGCATACTATGTGTTTACTTGAATTTTGCAATACTTCTCGAGGAACTTGGAAAAAGTGAAGTTGGTAGAACAGTATCACCAAGATTACAAAAACTGGAAGGAAATAATACACTGCAACAGTGATCCTCAATAAGTAAGTTATTTCATCACAGTAAATATTTAAAAAAGCGTCAATGTTTTTTAAAAATGTTGAATCCTCCCCCCAAGTATGTGAGGAGAGATAAACCTTTTTCCTTAGTCAAAATGGCTTTTTAAAAAAAGTTTCTCAAAACAACAGCAATAATCAAAAAACATGAATTGTATTTTCTTTAATCCATAATATCTCTAGTGCTGAAGGGCCATCCATGTAAAAAGCAGATTCTTTGGGGACATTAGTCAATTAACTTAATAAAACCCAGTTTTACGAGGATTTATCCTTCCTGCTGCGAGGCGAGTCTGCTCCATTTGAGGTCACTGTTCCATTTATTCCATTTTCTAGAAAAAAAGAAGAAAAAACTTTTCAAATACCGTGAGATGCTTTATATTCTACTACATTTTTGTGGGTCCTACACAAACAGCCTTTAACTTCTTTTCTGATGTACCTTCTTTGTTAAATCTCTTAATTTCCATTCAGAGTGCAACAGTATAATGAAACTTTTACAAAGTGCAATACTTAAAGTTTACTACAATAAATTCCTGTTTCTTGATGTGGCCTGATACTGAAATGCGTGCATTATACACATCTAGACTGAAAATCAAGACCAGCTATGATATTTTAGAAGATAATCTGTGAAAAAGTAAAGTAGACCCTGTGGATGAGATGAGACAGTTCTGTGGAATTTTGAAGACACAGTATATACACAATTCTCTGCTACAGGTCTTAATTCTTTATCACACCTATTTCATATTATAATTCTTTCTAAAATTATGCTCCTTCACTTACCTTTACAAGCATTTGATACATACTGGAAATCCTCTATACACACATATACTCACAGTTTTTAAAGCAGGTACTTCAACATACAGAATTCATTTATGTTATGATGAAGATATTTACGTCGGTAAGACAGACAGAAGTAAAACACCAGTTCAGATTTGCAGTGAGTGTGTGTAGGTGGAAAGACTTCAAGATCAGGCACCTATCTAAGAACACAAAGCAAGAACATGCTGCAACTCTCTACTTCTACCCCACTTCAGGGCCAGCTTGAAGATCTCAAGAGGTTTAATCTGTTCAAGTACCACAGTGATGATTTGTTAGCAAGCTTCCCCTAAACCAATGATGCACAAGCTGTGGATTTATAGCACATACAACCAGTAAAGTGGAGCAACGTGATGCCACTGTTAATTCAAAGTACCCCCTTTACTCAGTTTCACCACAACCAAGGAAACAGATGTTGCCTGACAGTAACTGTATTTATAAAACAGATCCAAAGAGCAGAGTGCATAGCCAGCTACAATGCTTGCAGCCTAACATCTCTGCTCTGACTCATTTCATTCTGACTTCAAGCAACAGTTGCTGGTCTTTTGTGTGCTTTTAAAAAATATTATATGTATATATATTTATATACTTTTACAAAGGACTGGTTAACTTACTTTTTCCATCTGCAGAAGGTCACCAGAGTGTGGCCAGTCTACAAAAACAACTGTTGGCCTCTCTCTCTCTCCCACAACACCCAAATGCTCTCATTTATGCAAACAAGGAACAACAACAAAAAAGTAACAATGAGAACCACACATGAGCATGAGACCAGACACAGGCTCAAAGAGTCAAAGTCTGTTTGACCATATATCTGGCTCTAAATGACACCACCATGTTAAGCCTACAGAAGGTGATCTTAGGACCACCACATTTCTGAAAATGTTTGATTTATTTTTAAATAAAGAAACTTACAAACAATTAACTAGATCCAAGCCAGCTAACTGAAATCATATTTTCTTGAACAGTTTAGGCAAAACAAAGAACATGAATCAGCACGTGGCTGGATACCCTATCTACATCACCAGCAGGATTTTTCTACTGTCATTTCTTGTTTTTGGCATAGACTGAGTAACACATTTTATTGTGCTCTGGCTCCCAAAAAAACATTCAACCACAAAAAAAAAAAAAAGAAAAACAAAGTGTTTGTCACAGTTCCATTGCATATATTACTCTTTCAAAAACACTGCTTTGCTGCACCCTATGCAAGTGTTCTGAACAGACAACATAACAGGAGTATTCAAAACAGAAGAATTTGAATGAACTGACTTCTTTTATTTCCATTTAAAATAAGGAATAAAATTCTTCAGTGTTCAAGACAGGCATAGTTCAACTACTTTGTGAATTAAACCACAACTCCAATTAACTGACTTTTTCACTATTTGTTTACCACTTGCAAGTCTCCACTGAAGTTGGGCGAAACCCAGCAGATTCACTAAGCTACATGAATGAAATAGATTAAGGGATTTTAAAAAGCTATTACATTTCTGATTCCCTGATTAAATCACCATCAAGGCACATATTTTAATATTATTTGACATAAAAGACTTAAATTAAATTTAAAAAACCCATAGTGAGAAGGCCATGAACATCTGATTAAACAGGACACTTACATCGAAACTACCTTCACTCAGTTATAAAAAAAAATTCAACTGAATTTTCAGATGTAGAAAAAAACCTGGCACTACACAAAAGCAGAGTTGTGATAATTACAAATCATCTGAGTCCAGCAATACTCTAAACCACATAACTTTAATAAAAATAGAAACTTGGGAGAAATAAAAAAAATATTGAACTCCCACCACAAATCTCAGTTGTCAGTGCAAATGGTCTTGAGACACATTACTTTCAATATATCAAAAAGTGGAACAGGTTGGTAACACATGATTGAGAGCAAAGGATCATGCTGAAAAAAGCTTTTGAAACAACTTTTGCCATTTCAAAAGAGTGCAGAAGTTATTCAAGCTAGCAATTAAATACACAAAAGTTGAACTGTTGGTGCAACAGATATATTGAAGTACAGTGATTTTTAACTTTTTTTAAGAGACCACAAAATTTTTTCTTGGAGGAAAGAGCATTCAGTTAATCTTTCATGCCCTTTCCACAAAAAGGCTGTGACATAATTAAAAAGTCAAACCTGAACTCATCTGTTCATTTCCAAATGCTTCAACACAGGTTTATAGTAAGTAGTAAGTAGTTATTACCTTTTCTTAAAGAACTATCAATTACTGGTTTTTTTGTAAACACAGCCCAACACAAAACTTTTTACTGGGTGGATCATCAAACCATCTCTTTCCCCTAAACCCTCAGAATTTCTTGGCGATGAAAAACAAGCTTGAAATCTACTGCAAGTAAGTTTTACAAATAAACATCTAAGAGAACAGATCTAATATTGCATCTGTTCTCTTTATATGAGAGAACAAAACATAAGCATGACACATTTTATTGAAGTAATGAAATTTAAAAAATGAAAATATCATGCTGCATTAACTAAAACCCCTAGTAATTCCTTAATTTGGGCAGTTAGAAAACCCAACAATATATGGTGGGTTTTTTTTTAAATCTCTTCTTCCCATGGTAAAATTCACCACTACTGTTTCTGTAGCTGAGTCATCTCACTCACAAGTTAAAAACAAAATGCTTCTTTAGCAACCTAAAGTTGGTTTTGAGAAGTCAAAGCAACAGAGAAACTGAAACTACAAACCTCTTTCTTTTCTGGAGTTCTTTCCTTTAGCTGATACAAACTTCTTTTTCACTGACTGAGGCTGAGAAGAAGAATGCTCTCTCCACCTCCGAAGCTGGAAATTAATGAACTTCCACATCATAAATGCTTGAGTCATGCAGATGGAGGCCAGCACACTGATTCTAGAAACAAATAACAGATAAAAAAGTTCTATCAGTAAGTTTGTCTCATTATTCAAACAGAAAAGGAAAGTAGAACACATCAAGTTTTTTGGCAACTTCTACCCCATCCTCCTGGTAACATTCATTTTCTAAGCCAAGGGTTTGCTCACAGAGGGCAACACTGGACTTAAGCACAGATGACCAAAACTAGATATAGAGTGATTGTGAAATCTTTGCCCATCAAAACTGGCAAGTACTAGGTTTCTTTCCTGCTGTCTACTCTCAGGGTACCAGGTAGTAACAGCTGAAAATGGTTCAATAGTGTCTTGCAGCTCAGAGTATCAATTTTGCAAGGTAATGCTGACATTGTCAAAGTTTCAATAACTTATTTTTCTGAATTCATAAGAAGGCTGGGGAGTTGGATCACACAGCAGCAATAGGAGCCATAATAAAGGCAGAGAAAGAGGCAGAAATCTTTAACCAGGACCAATGCTGCTCTGGTCATAAAGCCTTGACCTCTAAGACAAACTCACAGCAATTGTATCTAGAATTCAGTTTACTGACTTCAAAACATTTGAAAGCAGTGCCTGTAACTGGATATTCCTTTTAATTCTGTTGGTTTGCTTTTGGGTTTGTTTGTTTGTTTTTGGTTTGTTGTTTTGTTTTTTTTGGTTGTTTGGGGTTTTTTTTTAACAAAGAAAAGAAGAGGAATCAGTTACAGATTTCTCAGCTGTAGACTGCAAATCAGTCAATTCTGTTCACTGTGCCTTAAAAGTTTCTTACATAAGCTATTCCTGTTGGTCCCATTGGTTGCATGACAACACTCAGTCATTCAGGATTACTGGCATTAGTACCATACCATTTATATTGTGTATTTAACATGGGTTTACAGCACATGCTTAAGAACTGTTCCAGGCTTACTATACCTGACAGCCAGGATATTAAAGTTCCCAGTACTGAAATTCAGCTGCTGATCTTCTGCTCTTGCCAGTCCAAAGCCAAAAGTGAGGACTGAGAGAATCAAGGTGAGAAGCCTTCCCAAAACAAAAAGAACTGCCCACAGTGAAAATCTAGAAATAAAAACACCACAAACACTAAATAAACTTTCCATTCCAAACACATGTACTAACAATGCAAATGCTTACCCTTCACCATGCAAATTTGTTTGAAATATAAGAACTCACCTAAATTCATGATTTTGCACCTGTCTTAAATGCTTCTTATATTATGTTATGAAAATTAACTTCAACTCAATGTAAAGTGCTTTCCAATATTATTAGAACAAAAGTACATTATTAGTTCTTACAGAACTGGCTATTAGCAACCTATTCTGTCCCCCTCTCTACAAAACTTTAAAAAACCCCACATCAGTAGACATTGAGATTTTATACTGCTACAAACATTTACTTGAACAGGCTAAAACAAGGTTAAAAGTATCCTGATGGTTTAGAAATATAATACTAACACTAGTCTGGAGAACAGTGGTCACTCAAGAAACACTGTTTTAACTTCCTTGTAATTTTGGTTTCTGGTTAGTTAAATGCAAAAGGCACTAAGACAGAAAGTATATGAATTTTAAAGACAAAGACTATTTACCCTTTCTGGTATTTTTCATCACTGAAGTAGAAAAGACGGGATATGTGGAAAAGAAATTCAACGAAGTAATGCAATACCAGAAGAACGAGTCCAAGATGGGTCAGACTATTAAAACAAATAAAACAAACATTCAGACATTCTGTTAGATGTTTAAGGCAGAGAATGGAGCCAACAAAAGTTTACAATTGACTTACTTCAGGAGATAGGCTCCAGCAATATGAAAGAGGTAAAGTCCAATGTAGACAATCTGGCGGAAGATATCTTCCTATTTGGAAGAAAAAAGTGACCATGTGTTATACACAATGTTATACAGTATTGTACAATGTTATCTGTTATTACAAATTATTCCCTGGCCTTGGAAATTCTTCTTGGTGTATCAGCTACCTTAATGTGGAATGGACTGCCACTGAATTACTCAGCCTGGGTCATCTAATTCCACACACAGCTTATTGCTCACTTACCAGTAATATTCAGTATCTTACATATGCTACTGTGAGAAAAGGCATCAAATATGGAAAGGATGCTTTTTAAAAGGATCCATTTTTATTTGTTATGACCACTGTGAATTTGTACAAGCTATGACAAAACTTTCTCATTTTATTACTATTACTCATTACTATTACTATGATGAGACATATTACTGTCTCATCAGATCCTACAGTTCCATGTTTGCTGCCCATCAAATTGTCAGATTGCTAGAGAACAAAATAACAGTCTACAAATCAAAATGAAAGGTTTTCCAAGTGTTCACACCAATTTTAAAAATTCAAGGCCATCCAAAATTCTAGCACACTGCTGCTGGCAAATACAGAGGATACTGTTATTAACTAGTCATGCTATACCACATGGTCTCACTTTAAGTCAGGCTTTAGCCAGCCCTATTAAAGTGAACACTTCATGGAGAAGAAATAATAAAGAGGAAGACACATAGCACATGGAAAGCCGATTTTACCATCTGTGAACAGAAGAACCTCTGAAGTATGCCAGATCACAATAAAAACCTGTTTTGGAGTGGTAGCAGAGTACATTCCGATGTGTTTAAGAAACCGCTTTTTGGGAAGATCCTCTAAACTTCAAGAAAGGATGTTTAGCTTTACCTTCTATACATGTAATTTAAAAAGGCCAAAAATTTTAATCTTACAAGAGCTATACTATGTTATTCAATATTCACTATCAAATCCAACAAACCCACAGAATCAAACAATTGTGACAACAGCAAACACCACACTCATAATACACAAAGAGAACAGGTGGAGAAAGACCTGATCTAAATTACCTGAAAGAAAATGAAAAATTAGTTATTTCAGATAAAGACACAGTCAGTACAAATGGTCAGTTTCTCCAAGCACAACCAGGACCAGCCTCTTACACTTCAACATTAGAACCGAGGTAACATTTAAACAGCCCATGCTGCCTGCTTAGACAAGCTGCCAGAGACTGCAGGCCTTGTGCAATAATGGACATGGAGATATACATGGCTATACAGGAACCAGCAGGACAGATAACTAGACCTGAGCAAAAGCAGCCAGTTCCCTCAAGAGAAAGAATAAGGCAAGGAAGCCAAGATGGCAGAGGTTAAACTGTGGTTAAAGAAATATCAACTATGACCTTGCTAACACAAATGAACTATCACTCTTTAAACTTAATGCAAAAGTCAGAGGGCACAGTTTCAAGCAGTGACCAAGTAAAACACCGCTATTCAACATACAGCACTTAGGTCACTCGTGACAGCTGTCTTGAAGTTATTTTAAGAAAAATCTCTGCACTTGGCTGTGAAGTCAAATTTGAGAGGTATCACTAGCACAACAGGGGAGCATCAGCTGCAGTGCATCTGCAAAACAGTATTCATACTGCATCTGAGCAGCATAAAAACAGTGCATCTCATTACTATTTTGCTAACCCTCTTCTGGGCTCCTGTACAAAGACTTATGGTTATGTAACACCTATGTTTCATTTTCTTGAATAAAGCAGAACTGGCAACAGAGATGAAGCCTAGTCACAAAAGCAACAACAGTCACAGAATTGGGCTCAAAGATACCTTTGTAGATCACCTAGTCCAACCTCCGTACCATGGGCAGGTACATCTGTCACTTGATCAGGTTGTCCAAAGCCCCATCCAACCTGACCTTGAACACTTCAAATGAAAGCAAATTCTCAACTTCTCTGGGCATTCTGTTCCAGTGTCTCACCATCTTCATTATGAAGGATTTCTTCAGATTGACTCTAAACCTACCCTCTTTCAAAATCATTGTTCCTTGTCACTACAGACCCCAATAAAAAGTCTCTCTGTATCTTTCTTATAAGCCCCCTCCAAACAGCGAGAGGCCTCAATAAGTCCTCTCTGGAGCCTTCCCTTCTCCAGGCTGAACACCCCAACTCTCTCAGCCTGCCTTCATAGAAGAGATGCTCCAGCCCTCTGTTCATCTTTGTGGCCCTCCTCTGGATCCACTCAAGCAGATCCATCCTTTCTTGTGCTGGGACCCCAGAGCTGAATGCAGCACTCCAGAGGAAATCTCACCAGAGCAGAGTAGAGAGAGGGGCAGAATCCCTTCCCTCTACCAGCTGGTCACTGCTTGTTATGCAGCCCAGGTGAAAACTGTCTCTCTGGAGTGAAAGGGTACATTGCCAGCTCACGTCCCATTTTCATCCACCCATTTAAATGCTATTTAAATCAAACTCCAGATTTCATACTCCTTTGATGTACAGAATTATTCACAGTTTTGTATTCTACACCTATATCATGATTCATGAAGCAACTGTGATTTCAATGAGCCTATTCAGACTATCAATTCTGAGAGACGGAAAAAAAGAATTGAAAAGAAACCCTCACATTCATTTGCTGTAAGGAAAATTCCTTCAGTGGATGAGAAACACTATTAATTTTTATTTACATAACAGATATTTAGCAATTTTACTGCAATTAGGATTTAACTGAAAAGAAAAAAGCCACCTTGCTCTGGAGTTCCTCCCATTAATGTTTAGAACTTACTTTTTTGGTTTTCTGAAAGTACAGTTCTGGAAAAGCATGAAACCAGTATGCCAACTGTAAGATGTAGAAAAACTTCATTTGAAACCTGTACAATACAGCAAGAATTGAAGAACATTATTTATTATGAATGAACTTAAAACATTTCAGAAGCTTCTAGCGAGCTCATTTTATCACTGTCTCTTAAAGAAATAAAAAATACAGATCCTTCATGCCAGCCAACTCTAAACTAACATTTTTAATAACAAAATCATTAAGACAATGCTTGCAAAAACTTAACTCTTTAAGTAATAGCCTACAGAAAAAGAACTTTGTATGCTACAAGTCATCAAAGAATCAAGAGCCCACATAAATATGACCAAAAAGACATTAAGTGACTAATATAGTTTTACAAACTACTTATTCTACACAGATTGTACATGACACACCCTAGGCTTAAAACACTCCCTTCCTCTCCCCCAGCAATCCTCAAAGGAAGAGGCCTTACGGAATCAGAGTGTGCGGATAGTCCCTCCACAGGGAGGTTGGATCTGATATATAGTTCTCCTAAAAAAAGATCAGAACAAACAAAAAAACCCAATAAACACTCTAAGATGTTACTTTCTAGTCAGAAATAATGACTGGACATACAAGTATGCATTTATGTATATGCACGTGTGTACATACAAAAATATACGCATCTACATACACAAGTAAAAGCTGCAGATCTATAAATTTCCTTTTTTAAAAATCCCTGAGAGATCACAAATAAACAAAACCAACCAAACCAACTCAGAAAACAAATCCCCAAAACAAAAGACAGTGGCACTGGCTTAGGAAAATAAAAAGCAACCAAATAAATCAAGGTGGAATGTCCTTTTGAGATGGAAATTATTCCAGGATTACTACAGCCACAAGTCTTCTTTCTGTTGACAAATTTTGAACTTAACTAACAGAAGGAAAGTTTTTTCAGGAGTTATTACATTAAAATGGTTTTGTAAAAAAGGGACATTCTTTTCCTTTTGTGAAGCTAAGCTCGTACACATCCAGCCACTTGCAAAGAGTATGGCCCCTAAAAGCACACACTGACCTGAGGTTACACCAATCTGTCATATACCCATTCCCCAGGCTCCCAAATGTCACGTATGGTGTTTTCTAAACATTTATTTTATGTTAATAAACCAACACAAAAAACCTACTGAGCTTCAAGTACCACAATAGAGTTAAATGATTTTACCATATTCAGTTTGACAGTAAATCAACTCAAGACTGAGCAACAGTAACACTACTGACTTTATACTCAGTTACAACTACAACCCACACAGAATCCTTAAACTTGTCCCCATTTTAAAATTAAAACCAGCTAAAACCAGAAATATATGCCAAAACCATATTCATCATCAACATAAGTGAATTTTTGAGATCTCATAAACAAAAGAGAAAGCATACTTACGGAGACAAGAATACTCGTTCCCCAAACACAGGAGAAAAGGTAGAATGCACTGAGTTGCCCAGACTCATTGAACTTGCTATGCTTTGTTTTCGAAAAGTGCATTTTCCTGTTAATTTTCTGAAATGAAAGTCCACTGTTATTTATATGCTTCACATTTATGTTATTTATGTACTTCACATTTATTTGGTAACTGCATTGGAATATCTCAAAGTTTTAATGCATGCTTTTAGAGTTAAAAATTTTAATGCAGAAGTTAACTTTTAAGTTAATAGTCCTAAAGTCTAATTAAAACCCAACAATTATCTTGATGAAAGGAATTAATATTTTGTACTTACATCCAGTACATACTCCTGAATTATAGCATGTATGATTATTGCTACAAGCATGTAAAAGAAAATTGTAGCCAAGTCTTTGATGCCATAGTAGTAGAGAGAGATTGTTTCTGCAGATTGTTCTTCTAAAAGACAAACAGAATTAACTGTTAGGCACCAATACAGTTTAATGGTTAATAAGTTTATTTCTCAGAGTGAAACCTTTCAGACAGAAGTAGCTTGTAGCCAGCTGAACAAATAAAAGTCAAATTAAACTGCCACCATGAACTAGGTCACTGGACTGTTTATAGTTATCTTCTCCATCACACTACAAACTCAATTTGACTCTGGAAAGGTGCTATAAAACTAAAAACTTAAGTGCACTTAGGAAGCTTACCCAAATATAAAAGTGGACAATAAATATATGTTAAACTATCACTCCACTTTAACTATTAAAGATTGTCACCTGCAAAGCCAGAGTAAGACTTCGCATGAATTTATCTACCAGTCAGATGGTGTTCCAGCACTAATGACGAAGCCAGCAGAACAGAAACATTGTCTCTAACTTAATTAGTCAAAACTGTGGTTTACTAAAAATAAAGTGAAATCCTTGAAAGCTGCTCATTATCCACTGCAATTGACAAATTCCCTTCCTGTCAAGTCTAGGAAGGATGGAACACAAATAATGTCTGAAACATTGTCTCATAAGTAACCTCCTGCAAGATACATACCTGTGGCAGGAATGGTAACATTATACTGAAGTGTAACAAAAATGACGGCAGCTTTTGCTGTAATCTGAAAGAGGAAAAACCAAAAGTGCTATAAATTCTCATGGAAATAAACTATATTAAATTGAAAACATTTGCCCATAGTTTTGGCACCCTTGCCCAGCATGTTTGTCTCCTCCCAAAAAACTGACCAACTCCCACTATCTCACCACTGCACCTGACTTTCCAAGGGCAGCACACATTGCATGGTTTGTTTACAGAATACTCAACCTGCCAAGTGAAAGATCCTCGAAAATGCTACTGACAAACAGCCTTTCCTACAACAGTAAATGAAAACACATGCTACAATTCTGTCTTTAGTCCATACTGTATTATTACATTAACAGACTGTACAATATCATAGAGTCTCTAGACCATAACGCATTCAGCAGTGGCCACGAGTAAACTTTATTTAAAATTACTTTTGTTTGACAAAATTTGGAAGTCAGTTATCATATTCATAAATCTGTGGGTGATCTGAAAAATGTGGACAGGGAAGGAAAAAAGGCATAAACAACAGAAAACAATTTCAGGCCAGTGGGATACCAACTCAGTACAATTAGCATTCTTTTGACCCTGGGGATCCTTTGACAAGAAGCATAAAACAAATGAAATTAAATTTAGCAGTGGCGCTTTATGATGAGATGGAAGAAAAACAAGAATGAATAAAAGCAGTTTGAGAAGATGTTTGTCCTAATGGCTTTCTTTGGGGGGGTGGGGTGGGGATATTCTAAAACCCTCAGTAAATAAGGTGGAGTACAAGTTTGTATTTGTCAATAAGCACAAACTTATCTTTAACTATAACACATCTTCATTGAATACCAGCATGAATCAACATGCCCTAAATGAGAGGGGAAAAAAATAACTGTGCTTCACCATATTCATGATCAGATGGTTTCTCATTGCTGCAAAAATCCAGTGTCTATATGGTAATTAATAGGGCTGACAAAAAACCCAAGTTCCTTTAGGAATTCTGGAAGGACATGTTGAGTGTCTGAAGATAATGACTAGGTTACTAGTAGTATTAATTATTCATAGGAAGTGAGATTTTTAAAACTAGTGCTTTGTCAACAAACCCTAGAGTTTCTATGAAACCCTGAATACGTGGCAGACTGTTCAATCCATGTAACTTCAGGGAACTCAACTAGCTTGTTCAAATTAGTGAAGTTGCCTTAGTCTCCCCCATTCATCAAGGGAGCCCTCAGAGAACAATTCAAAACAGTACTCAATTCTGAACTGCCCTTTGAAGGCTCTGTCAGCTACTCTTAATACTGGAATTGTACAAGCCAGGCAGTGTAAACACCTTCCCATAATGACATTAACTGCAGCAAGTGATTTCCAAGAGCTGTATTAAAGCATTTAAAACATTGCAACATACCACATCTGTACCAACAATGACACATGGCCTTTTAATGCTGGGTTAGAAAACACTGTAGGTTAAAAAACCGGAAACAAAAGAATTCAGCACATTCGGTCCCCCAAAATCTCTAACCCTACCAGTAATACTGCTAATACTGTAAGCCTGATGCAGGTACAAAAAGTAACAGTTTAGATTTACCTCTTTAACTTCATTACCCAGAAAATCACCATATAACAGCTGTCTTGGTGATTTTTCATAGCAAACCCAAACACAACAGCATAGCTGGTCTGCCCTGTTTTTACTTTTCATCCATCTATGTATGTATATATGTATCTTCTTTCTAACTCCCCTGGCCTTTAGCGCTGAGGTGTACCAACAGCTGGATGAAACCATCCTGAAAACCACCCCTATAACAAAAAGGTCCACGACCCTTAACACATGTCTAAAACAAATTTTGAACAAATGTCTAAAATGCCAGAAACATTTGGCCAATAGTGTCTTAATTTGCTGATCAGTGATCTTAGATCATCGATAACATTTTGGCAGTCACGCAGGTAAGTTACCTTTCCAGCGCCAAAAAGGCATGTTTTAAAACATCTGCATTCAACATGGGGGCCCAGAGAGGGGAGGGCCTGCAGCAGGGCCGGCCCTCAGGCCGGAGGGAGAGCTCCCCTCTGCCGCTGCTAAACCTCGGCGCATCTCCGAGGCGGGAGGAGGTGGCGGGGGAGTCCAGCCCAGCCCAGCCCAGCTGAAGGGCGCCTGGAGCCGCCGGGAGCCCCAGGATGCTCGGCGGGCGGGGGCGGTGCGGGGGCGCGGGCAGGGGGACCAGAGCGGCGGCCCTAAGGACACGTCACCGCTGCTTTCCTTCCCTTCCCTTCCCTTCCCTTCCCACCGCGCCGCCCGCC